>PVKM010003502.1:0-57231 GCA_004027735.1 Carollia perspicillata | reverse complement strand
GAATTTCAGGGGGGAAAAGGGAAGGGATTATAGGAACAAATATAAAGGACACATGGACAAAAACTAATGGGGGTGGAAATAGGAGGGAGGTGGAGAGCACGGGGGAGGGGGTGAACTGGGATGGGAGTAAAAGACAGAAAACTGTACTTGAATAACAATTAAAATAAAATTTAAAAGAAGAAAATGTTATTATAAAATCATTGTCACAAAGAGAGTCAAAGAAAATAAAGTCAAAAATGTAGAGGAAAAATGTATAAAGAACGCAGTTTGTTAATATGTTACTATTGTTGTAATGTTTATTATTTGTCAGCTCCTTTAAGTAATTTGCAGTGATCTCTTCTTCTGTTCTAGATAAATATTCCCCTTCACACTAAATTTTGTCCACACAGTACATTTTCTTATGGAGAATCTCCCCCTCCAAATTATATAAGCTGTAGGCAACAAAACATAGATCCACCCTTGTTCAGAAATATTTTCTGAGACAAGAATGCTCAATTACAAGTCAAAATTTCCCCATCTTTTTAAAATTTCATACATACACTCATACCAGATTTTTTTAAATTTTGCATTATATATTTTCAAACATTTATATTTCAAACATGCCTGAAATATATAATTGTACTGCTGCCTCCAAATTAAAGTGCTGTTTGCGGAAGTTTGGTTTCACAAGCAAAGAATGAGGACTTTATGCATCGTGATAGGTCCCTGTGTTGCCTGCAATTCTCATGCCCATTGCATGTAATTAATTGAAATTAAATACACAACAGTGATTATGTTACTTTATGTTAGTTTATCTTACCCAAACTAACACAAGGAAAAGTAAAATATCCTTAATAACTTTACATATGTTAAAGAAATTATATTTATAATTCAAAACTTTCTCACAAAGAAAACTTCATATCCCCAGGGCTTCACAGGTAAATTCCACCAACATTTAAGGAAGAAACAGTATCAATCTTACACACAAACTCTGTCAGAAAACACAAGAAGACAAAATATTCTCCAATTCATTTTAAGAGGCCGAAATTATCCTGATATCTAAACCAAAGGCATTTCGAAGGAAGAAAACTACACAAAATATCTCTCATGTCACAGATGCAAAAAAAACTTAAAATATTTTAGTAAAATCAAATCCAAGAATATAGAAAATAGCCCTGATAGGTGTGGTTCAGTGGGCTGTCACCTAGCAAACCAAAAGATTGATGGTTCAATTCCTGGTCAGGGCACACGCCTGGGTTGTGGGCCAGGTCCCCGACTGGGGACATGCGAGAGACACCTGATCATGTTTCTCTTGCATTCCATACTTCTCTCTTTCCCCCTTCGTTCCCCCCTGTCTAAAAAATAAATAAAATCTTTTAAAACTATATAGAAAATATATAACTAGTTGCAGTTTATCCCAGGAAGAAAGATGGTTTATACTTAATAATCAATAAAACTGATCGTGTTAAGGGACTAAAATTAAAAACCATATGATTAGCTCAACAACTGCAGAAAAAACTTTTGAAAAATTCAATACCTATTCAAGATTAAAAGCAAAAATACTCAGCAAATTTAAAGTAGAAGCAAATGTCCTCAAGCTTAAAAAGGACAATAACAACAACCAAAATTGTTCACCTGACATCATACTCAATGGAAAACTAAGAACAGAACAGAGATATAAGCAATAATATCCCATGAAGGAGACAAAGTTTACAGTTAGATTCCAAGCACCATAACTACTGACTAAAGCAGAAAGCCAGTAATTCTCAAAAGAATGTGATAGAATCCAGAGTAGCTACAAAATGTGCTATATTCAACAAAAAATTAACAATATTGCAAAAAACAAGAAAGTGTGATTCATACTCAAGGAAGAAAAACACAGTCAATAGAAACCAACTCCAAGTAGGCCTAGATGGTGGGTTTGAAAATGGGCAAAACTGTAGACACTTCAAAAAAGGAGATACGAGATTGGCCAACAGGAATAGATGTCCGACACCTTTGCTTTGACCATTAGTCACTAAGCAAAGGCAAATTAAAACCACAGTAAGCTATTTCAAACCCAGCATAATGGCTAAATTTTAAAAGACAGAATATCCAACATTGGCAAGATATAAAGCAGCTCTCATATGCTATTGTAAGAGTGGAAAAAGTATAAGTCCTTTGGAGAACTATATGGCAATATTTTATAAAGTGAAACATAAATTTACTCTATGACACAGTGATTCCACTCTTGGGTATTTACTTAAGAAAAATGAAAACATATGTCCTCAAATAGACTTGCACAAAAATCTCGATAGTAGCCTTATTTCTAATGGCCAATACTGGGAAACAGCCCAAATGTCCATCAACAGGAGAACAAAAAGCTCAAATGTACATTGTCACTAGTACAATGAACTAGTATTCAGCACTAAAAATCCAACTCATGCTATGTGCAACAACATGTTTGAGTCCCCGAATCACTATGATGAACAAAAGAATCAATACACGAAAAAGTAAATGTTGTGTGATTGCATTTATGTAAAGTGCAAGAGTAAATGAAACTAAGCACCAGCGATAGAAAGCACAGCAGGGCTCGTCCAGGGCAGGGGAAAGGGAAGAGTCCAGAATGGATCAGGAGGGAACTTTCCCAGGTAGTGGACATGGTCTACATCTTCACTGTTGTGATGTTTATATGGTGGGTACATTTATCAAAATGTAAGCTTAAGATCTGTGTACTTTATATAAACTGTACTTCATAAAATTAATTTTTAAAAAACTATACTATGCTGTTTTTATCATCAAAATATTTCCTTAGTTAGACTTGAAAATACCTAGATTGGCATTCGTGAAAAAGATTCAATGGAAAGTCTGACCTCAGAAATCTCCCCCTCAGGTGCCGCGGTGCCTCAGTACGTCCCTCCTCCTCTCCTGTTTGTGTTAAACAGCCCTGTGTGAATAAAACTGCCCCTTTCTCCTTCCCTAGGGTCCTGTTCTCAGCTGAGGAGTGGAAACAGAAATGTGACTCTCTTGGGGATATTAATGTCTGCTTCCCTGCAGAGATATTTATCTGATTTTTTAATCTTTTGGAGAAGGGGCTTTAACTCAAAGGACAGCAAAAATTTCCGACTCCATGAATAGGAGAAATTGGAATAGTGGGGCCCCAGAACATCTGTTAAATAATACTGCATAGACTGCCACAGTTTCTTTGTAAAGGTATAGACACGTTCGCAATTTTTAGAGGACCAGCTGAAGCTCAAAGCCTGGAGTCAGGAAAGTAAATACCTGATCTGCAATAGGTTATGCAAAGTTATGCTTCTTGTACCTCTTATTTCAGAAAGGAAATATTAAGACCGAGAAACAAATGAAACTGTATTATTTGCTTTCACTTTTATTATAAAAATAACACTAAATTTCATTTTTATATAAAATATATGTTGTATTTAACTAAAAAATCATTTTAAATTTCAGTTCTAAAAGGAAACTTTTATTGGCACTGTTGAAGTCATCGTGAACTTTACCGGCACCATAAACATATTTTCAAAATAAGATAGTCCTTTCTAGAAATAATAAAGCTTGATGCCACACCCTTATAATTTTGACCTTTTGACCATGTGATTATATCTTTCTTTGTGATAGTCTGTTTTCAACAATGTCCTTAATATGACTAAGCATTTGTGTGTTATCCTTTGTTAATATAAGTGATCTACAATCAGTTCCATAATCTAGGGTGTTAAACACTCTCAGAAGAACAAGCTACAGTTCTCTGTTTTGCTTGACTCCAAAGTCTGCCACTTACCCACTGCAAATGAGTATGTTTCACATGTTGCATGACCTCTGGCCTCAGTTTCCTCCCTGACACTTGTATTGGAAGCTCTTCATCCTATATTCTACCAGTAACCCTATAGGGTACAGAGAACAAGGGTCCTATCTTTCCACACTGTTCTTTCCTTCAGGACAATACCTACAGAAGAGAAAGGAATTTTGTGTTTCTCTGTATATAGACGATGGCCTATTCATTCAAATATTCATTTACATAGTTTTAACTTTGAAATCAAGACTACTGATTTCAGTAGTAGTAGTAAAAGACAGAAAGCTGTACTTGAACAACAATTAAATTTTTTTTAAAAAGACTACCAATTTCAGTTGAGAAGAGTATAGTAAGTAATTCTCTAATTAAAATGCACTGATATAGCAAAAACAGGAAAGAAAATCTTCAGGGTCTAGGCAAAGAGATCATAAACATTTTATCAAAAGTATGATCCATAATAGCAAAACGTGGTAAGTTGAACCTTGGGAAAATTAAAAACTTTTATTCTGTGAAAGATCATTTTAAGAGGATAAAAAGACAATCACATACCAAGAGAAAATATGTAAGATATTTGCAAACCATATATCTGACAAAGGACTAGTATCTCAAACATAAAAAGAATTCTCAAAACTCAACAGTAGAAAAAAAATTTATTAAGAAAATGGACAAAAGACATAAAGAGACATGTTATAGAAGAGGATATACAAAGGGCAAATAAATACATGAAAAAATGTTCAACACCATTACCCATTAGGGAAATGTGAGCTAAAATCACAAGATATCATTACCACTTATCAGAATAACTAAACTAAAAATTAATGACAGTAGTTAATGCTGGATCACTCATACGTTGCTGGTGGGACTATAAAGTGGCACAGCCACTCTGGATAACAATTTCATAGATTTTATAAAACTAAAAATGCAACTACCATATGCTCAGCAATTGCATTCTTGGGAATTCATCCCAGAGAAATGAAAACTTACATTCACACAAATCTTGTGTGAGAATATTCATAGAGGCTTTATTTGTAATAGCTAGAAAAAAGGAAATAAATTGAGTGCCCTTCAATGGGTGAATGGTTAAATAAAACATGCACATGCATACCACAGAACACTATTCAGCAATAGAAAGGAATAAACGATCAACACAAACAACAACCTGAATAAATTACCAGGGAATTAATGTTGAGTGGGATGCAAAGTCAACCTCAAAACTTATGATTCTGCGTATATAACATTATTGAAATAAAATTAAAGAAATGGAAATTAATAGCTGTCCATGGTTAGTCCTAGAGGCTGGAAGAGCCAGGGATAGGAGGCTGAGAAGCAGGGCAGTGATGACTACAAAGCAGTAAGAAGAGGGAGTCTTCTGGTGATGGAACTGTCTGAATCTCGACTGCATCAGTATCAATAGCCTGGCTCTGATACCGCAGTGGAGTACAGCACAATCTCTGTGCACCAATTTTCCAGTAAAGTGTTTGGAGTCAGTGAGATGATGAATAAGGCATGCTAATTAGTAAGGACATTCAAAGTGATCTAAGAAGAGATGAACCTAAAGTAATTCTTGAGTTATAGTGCAAAAATTCGATCTCGTTGTTGTTTAAGTAGTCCCTACATTCATGGCAAAGCAAGACAGGGACAAATAGAGGGGCCAAAGTAGATCAAACATCAGTGATAGAACATACATATATAGATGATAGATAGATAGATGGATAGAGAGACAGACAGACAGACAGACAACTATTAGGTTTGTTTTCTCTGACATAAAAGTATCAGAAGTGTGAATAAGGCATCCTTCAAGGAGCCAAGTTCTCTGGGACTCACATCAGAGCTGACAGCTCTTCCCACAAGAGTGATCAAGAAAGAAAAGGCTGCCAAAAGTCAAAAGGTAAGTTATTAAAGAGATAATCTTTGCAAATGATTTAACAGAAGAAAAGAAAGGCAGCACACAAATGAATGATGCCATTAATTGGGACCTGGAAAATGAAGTAAGATGTATCAAAATGGGGTAAGAATTAAGGGCATAATAAAATAGAGAAGCAATGTTAAGTTCATAATAAATCTCCAGGAGTATTGAATATTGACCATCATGTTTACTTTATGCAGAAGGATGCGCTCCCACAGAGCTAGGAGCAGGACTTAAAGAGTTGACCATGGGCCATCCTAAACTGTGGGATGTGTTGAAAATAGTTATTATTTCACATGGTGATTGCAGGACTAATGAGAGGACATATTTAAATTATCTAGCAGTGTTCAAATACTCCTAACTATTTAAGATACTAATAGGACAAAACAAAACAGTCCCAAATAAAGAGCCCCAGCAGAAAAAAGACAAGGAGACAAAATTTTTTAAGTACCAAATACCATAATAGATAATACTTATAGTAATTAATATTATATAAGCAAATGAATATTATATAATAAATTATGGCTAAAGGCAGCCTAAATGATCCAATAGGTAATAGAATTTAAGATTGGTTTAAAAAAATCTAATTGTATGTTTATTTCTTGAGGCACCAAAGGTATAAAGAAACATAAATGATAAATGTTAGACAAATACATATCCATGTTTCTTAATTTAGAAAAACAATATTAATTTAGAAAAAGTAGAGTTTGGAATTTTTCTTTAGGGCAGCAAAACAAAGGAGTTCTTATAATTGGCAGCAGTCATAGTGAAAAATTAAAATATGTTAATACATATATAATAGGGTAAATGAAAATAACATACAGTAAGAACTATTTGAAATTAAAAGGGAAAACAAGACATATTTAATCCAATTTATAGGTCTATAATTGATTCAATAAACAAAAATTTTTAATGGCTTAAAGAAGTAAAAAGAATATGATTTAAAAAAATAAAGATGAGAAGACATTGGTTGAAAACTTCAAAATGAAATAGGAACTTTGAAGTTTTGTGGGTTTTTTTAAAGCTAAGGAATTGTTCAGAGATAGGTTCAGGGCTCAAGAGTGTAGCCAGGCAATATCTACAGGAAAAGAAACTGAAAATCATTATAATATTCATGAAAAGTACCAAGGAAGGGACAGTACAGTATCATGTCATGAGAAGATGGTTGGCTAAGGCACAAAGCCATTCTAGCCACAGTTGCTTGAATAAAAATTTTTGATACAGATATTATGAATGAACAGAATCCCCAAATAGTGCAACCTAAGGAGTGCTTTTGGCTGAGTTCTTGGATTCATTGGAAGTAAGTTAGCAATAGCATAGCATGGTCAGGCATAACACACCAAAAGAAATAGCATTTTGTGGGATATGTGAAGGATCATTCTCTCTCCTTCCCCACTCCTCCATCTTAGGACTTAAAGGAAATTCTTAGGGAGGGCTGAACTGTGGAGTGGTGGGCTCATTATCATCTTACTGTCTGCCTGTACTAGGATGAGGCAGAGAAAAATAACTATATAGCACACAAATCCAAATTACACCTTCTTATGAGGGGGTCTATGACTCATAAATAAAAACTGATCAGGGTATGCTACCAAGAAATTCAATAAACTTCAGAGTATTTACACTGTGTTTTTTGAGATGGTCTGAAAATAAGACCTAGAATTACTCAAGTTAACTTAATCAGAATCATCAAAAAAAGATAGAGACCCAGATTCATAAAATTAGAAATGAAAGAGAAGTGACAACCAATAACACAGAAATAGAAAGGACTATAAGAAAATACTAGGAACAACTATATGCCAAGAAATTGGACATCCTGGGCAAAATGGATAAATTTGTAGAAACACACAGTCTTCCAAAACTGAATCAGGAAGAAGCAAAAAACCTGAATAGACCAATAACTAATGAAATTGAAGGTGTAATCAAAAAACTCCTGGCAAACAAAAGTCCTGGACCAGATGGCTTCACAGACAAATTTCATCAAACATTCAAAGAACTAACACTTATTCTTCTCAAAATATTGCAAAAAATTCAAGAAGTGGGAAGACTTCTAAGCTGTTTTTACAAGACCAGTATTACCCTGATTCCAAAACCAGGTAAGCCCAGAGACATATGAAAGCATTACTGGCCATCACAGAGAAGTACATTAAAACCACAATAAGATATCACTTTACACCAATCAGAATGGCCATCATAAACAAATAAAAAACAATAAGTGCTGTTGAGGTTGTGGAGAAAAGGGAACCCTAGTACACTGTTGGTGGGATTGCAGACTGGTACAGCCACTGTGGAAAACAGTATGGAATTTTCTCAGAAAACTAAAAATGAATCTGCCTTTTGACCCAGCAATTCCACTGCTAGGATTATATCCCAAGAACCCTGAAACACCAATCCAAAAGAACCTATGCACCCCAATGTTCATAGCAGCACAATTTACAATAGCCAAGTACTGGAAGCAACCTAAGTACCCACTAGTAAATGAGTGGATCAAAAAACTATGGTACATTCACACAATGGAATGCTACACAGCAGAAAGAAAGAAGCAGCTCCTACCCTTCACAACAGCATGGATGGATCTGGACATCATGATGCTAAGTGAAATAAGACAGGCAGTGAAACACAAATACCATTTGATCTCACCTATAAGTAGAACTTAAATCAACAAAACAAATAAACAACCAAATATAACCAGAGACAGTGAAATAAGGAACAAACTGACAGTAACCAGAGGGGAGGGAGGGATAATGGGGGAAAGAAGGGGCAAGGTCATCAAGGAACATGTTTGAAGGACACATGGAAAGAGCCAAAGAGGGTAGTAGGATCAAGGGTTGGAGGTGGGGATGGGTAGGGTGGGGTGGAGTGGTAGGGAGAAAATGGAGACAACTGTACTTGAACAACAATTTAAAAAAAGATTCAACAAAGAAAGACAACTATAGGCCAATATCCCTGATGAACACAGATGCTAAAATTCTCAACAAAGTATTAGCAAACCGGACCCAGCAATACATTAAAAAGATCACACACCATGACCAGGTGGGATTTATCCCAGGGATGCAAATCAATAAAATCAATAAATGTGATATATTACATAAACAAACTGAAATATAAAAATCACATGACCATATCAATAGATGCAGAAATAGATTTGATAAATTCCAGCACCTATTTATGACAAAAAAAAAAACTCTCAGCAAAGTGGGAATAGAGGGATGCTTCAATGTATATAAAGGCTATATACAAAAAACCTATAGCAAACATCATACTCAATGGGCAAACTAAAAACATTTGCCTTAAGATGAGGAACAAAACAGAGATGTCCGCTTTCACCACTCTTATTCAACATAGTACTGGAAGTCCTAGCCACAGCAATCAGACATGAAGAAATAAAAATCATCCAAATTGGAGACAAGAGAGTAAAACTCATTATTTGCAGATGATATGATATTGTACATAGAAAACCTTATAGGTTATACAAAAAAATTACTTTACTAGACCTAATAATAAGTGAGTTTGGCAAAGTAGTGGGGTATAGAATCAATATGCAGAAATTGATAGCATTTTTATACACCAATAATGAACTATCAGAAAGAGAAACAAAGAAAACAATCCCATTTACTCTTGCAACAACAACAACAAAAAATATGGTACCTAGGAATAAATTTAACCAAGGATGTAAAAGACCTGTAGTCAGAAAACTATAGAACACTCAAGAAAGAGAGTGAGGAAGATACAAATAAGTGGAAGCATATAAGTTATTCATGGATTGGAAGAATTAACATCATTAAAATGTCCATACTACCCAAAGCAATCTATAGAATCAATGCAATTCCTATTAAAATATCAATGGCATATTTCACAGATCTAGAACAAATATTCCAAAAATTTATATGGAACCAAAAAAGACCCCCCTGAATAGCCTCAGCAATCTTGAGAAAGAACAAAGTTAGAGGGACCACAATACCTGATAACAAACTATACTACAAGACCACAGTAATCAAAAGAATCTGGTACTGACATAAGAACTGACACATAGATCAATGGAACAGAATAAGAGCCCACATTTTTTGACTTAATTAATATTTGACAAAGAAGGCAAAAGCATACAATGGAGTAAAGACAGTCTCTTCAAAAAATGGTGTTGGGAGAACTGGACTAGTACTTGCAAACAATGAAACTACACCACCAACTTACACCACACACTAGAATAAACTCAAAATGGCTAAAAGACTTACATATGACTCCTGATACCATAAAAATCCTAGAGGAAAACATAGGCAATAAAATTTCAGTTATCTCACATTGCAATATTTTTGCCGATATATTTCCTAGGACAAGGGAAACAAAGGGAAAAATAAACAAATGAGACTACATCAAATTAAAAATTTCCACACAGCTAAAGGAGCCATCATCAAAATAAAAAGGGAACCAACTGTATGGGAGAACATTTGCCAATGATAAATTGGACAAGGGTTTTAACCTCCAAAGTATATAAAGAACTCATATAACTCAACACTAGGAAGACAATCCAATTTAAAAATAGCCGAAGGACCTGAGTAGACGCTCTCCAAGGAGGACATACAGATGGTGCATAGACACAGGAAAAAATGCTCAACTTCCATGGGCATCTGCAAATTAAAACCGAAATGAGATATCACCTCACAACTGCCAAGGTGGCCATCATTAATGAGTCAATAAACGAGTGTTGGTGAGGATGTGGAGAAAAGGGAACCCTTTTGTACTGTTGGTGGGAATACAGACTGCTGCAGCCACTGAGGAAAACAGTATGGAATTTCCTCAAAAAAATTAAAAGTGGAACTGCCTTTTGACCCCATGATTCCACTTCTGGGAATATCTTCAGTATCCCGAAACACCAAGTCAAAAGAATATATGCACCCCTATTCATAGCAGCTTTATTTACAATAGCCAAGATTTGGAAACAGGCTAAGTGCTCATGAGTAGATGAGTGGATAAAAGAGCTTCAGTACATTACTACAATTGAATATGACACAGCAATAAAAAATGAAGGAATTCTTACATTTTGTAATAGCATGGATGGAATCGAAGGCTAAGTGAAATAAGCCAATCAGTGAAATACAAATACCATATGATCTCACTTACAAATGGACTCTAATGAACAAAATAAACTAATGAGCAAAATATAATCAGAGGCATAGACACATGGAAGAGAGTGACAGCTGTCAGAGGGGAAGGGGAAGGTGGGGACCTCTTAAAAGAAGGTGAAGGGGTTAGTCAAAGAACATCTATACATGACCTGTGGACATGGACCGCAGTGTGGGGATTGACTGTGGGCTGGGTGGAGGAGAGCAAGGGGGGGAAATTGGAACAACTGTAATAGAATAAACGATAATGTATCTAAATGAAAAAAATTAAAAATAAAAATTAAAAATGATTGAAAAATAAAATTTTTAAAGAAAAATCAGGTTAAAGAGGACATCAGAATATAATAGAGTATGTTGATTTCTAGAAGAATGATGCCAAAAAAAGAATCCGCAGACGGCAAAAGGGGTGACTAATATATTTGGATTTGGACTCCAGCCCTGAGACTTGATACTTATAAGGTTTTTAATCTACATTTGTACAGAGAATTGAAGGAAGGAAAGGAGCAGGACTCACAGACATCTAGTGAAAGGATATTCCAGGCAGAGGAAAGAGAAGGTGCAAAGTACCTGAGGAAAGGTCGTGCCTAGTGTGCCCCAGAACATGAAGGAGCCCAGTGGAGCTGGAGCAGAACGAATGCAACACTTAGTGGGAAGCTCCACATCTAAACTTTTAGCTCTGTGAGGGCAGGAAGTTTCCCTTTCATCCCTGCTTAACATTGTAGGAATCACTACATTTATTTATTGCCTAAATAAATAATCAATAAACATTATCGATAAACATTGATAAGTGAATTACTGAGTGAGTTGAATTATGTTCCCCTAACGTTCATATGTTGAAGTCCAAACTGCCTGTATCTCAAGAATGTGAGCGTATTTGCAAGCAGGGTCATTTTAGATATAATTAGTTAAGAGATCATACTGAAGTAGGATGGGCTTCTCAACCAATAAGACTAATGTCTTTATAAAAATCAGAAATCTGAAGACACACACACACACACACACACACACACAGATGGGGAGAATGCCATGTGAACATGATGGCAGAGATCCAGGTGATGCATCTACAAGCCAAACCAAAGATTGCCAGAAAACCACCAGAAGTTAGAAGAGAGACATAGAAGATTCTCCCTCATAACTCTCAAAAAGAACCAAAATCTTGATCTCAGACTTCCAGCTTTGAGAACCATAAGACAATAAACTTCTGTTGAAGCCACCGAGTTTGTGACACTTTGTTGCAGCAGCCCTAACAAACTAGTACACTGAATGAATGTTTTCTTTTGATAGAGCCCACCTACAACATTAAAAAAAAAGATCCAGTTCTTAAAATGTCGAAGAATTAAAAATTCATTACAGGAAAATATAATGAGTAAAAGAACAAGTGCAAGAAGTTCAAATTTGCTAATATAAAAAGTTTTAGGAAGTTGTAATTGCTGGTAGAAAAATGATGATAATCAGTGGTGACAATGTTTTGAGAAAATATAACTATTCTATATGGTATCAGTGGACTGATCTTTTGAAGGAAATTTGTCAATAAGCACTAAGAACTTTAAAAATGTTCATTACCTTTGGTTCAGTAATTCAGATTCTGGGAATGTACCCTAAAAAAATCATACAAAACATGGAAAAATCTTTATATAGAAACTTATTCATTGCTATCCTATTCAAAACACTTTAAAAATTAAAAAAATGGAAAAAACTAAATACTAACTCCTAAGAAAAGGGTTAAATAAATTATGACACATTTACAGATAAGAATGGTATGGAAATTAGAAAAATTAATATAAAAACTGTGTAGTACCATTAAATGCATAGAAGTAAAAAAGCAGAATATGTACACTGATTACTTTCATGCAGAATAATATGCATATGAAAACTAAAAAGACATTTTTATATTTTTATATCTTTTGTGTATGTGCATCACTTAGGAAGTGTTTTAAATAATTTTCAAAATATCAACACAAGGCAATATATAATTAAGTACCAAAAATATGAGAATTTCAGAGAAGCAAAAATCATATCTAGCTGTAGTAGTTGAGGAGAGAGGTAATATAGCAAGTGGATTTAAACTGAACCTTTAATTTGCATTCAGAGAAACAAGAAAATCACATTCAGAACAATATTTCCAATATCTGTTCCATTCTCCACATCAGCCCAATTTGGAGAAGGAGGGAATCTACTCAGCAGATCTATGAACATCTAGGCCAATCAGAATTAGGGCCCACAGAGTTCCATAAAGTCGTGTGACCTCCATTTTCACCATCAAAAAGACATGAAGATCAAGTAGAAGTAGATTCAGTATAGTTTTCTTTCAATCTGATATTTGGAAGATAAAACTGTCACAAAAGTACATTATAATTAGCTTTAACCAATTATGTACAAAATCTGACACAATGGATCGGGAATACAATTTGTTTTAAGAAATGTCATGATCATTCACACGAAATATGTCTCGATATCGCAGATGTAAATTCCTGAGATATGTTCACTGTGGCTTCTGTTAGACTATTTAGTACAAGATGTCAGTCTAGCAAAGTATTTAGTAAATTGAACACTCTAAAATCTACCAATCTTTCCAGATTTATGGATAATGACTTATCATTACTCCATTCTAATAGAGCCTCACTATAACTCTGAAATTATCATTAAGTTGAGATAGGAGGGAAAGTAATAGAGAAATTTCCAAAATATGTTCTCTTCCTTAGGGAGAAATAATAAGAAGAATTTAGGGAGAAAATCTTTAAAACTCCCCTAGTGAATTCTGCCATGGGTCTCACTCCTCGGACTTGCCCACAGTGTTGAGCACATGGCAGACAACAAATTTCTTTCTGAGAAAATCAACACGGGCAAAAATCATAAAACTAAAGACTTTTAATAATAGACAATATTATGTAAAAATTATAAACTATATTTCAAAAAATACCATATCAACCTCAAAAGGTAATCTCTGAGCTGAAAAACATTTGCAACATATATGAGAAAAGGGTTGTTTTCCTTATAATGTTCTCTTACATATGAAAAAGGAAAGATCCTAGAAAAAAGAAGCAAGACATGATGTCAGTTTACAGAAGGAAAATTTTAAATAGCCCATTAGTAAAATAAATGTGTTCAATTCTGCTAATTTTTAAAAATGCAAACTAATGTAAGATATTATTATTTTTCACATAACAGAAACGCAAAGGTGGAAAGGAAAAACAATATTAAGTCTTGGTGCAGGTATATAATGAAGGGGTGAAGGTTCACATAGTGTATATATACAGTATAATAGATTTCATTTTTTCTCTAATAAAAATCTATGCACTAGGGTTCCCTTTTCTTCACAACCTCTCCAACAGTTGTTGTTGTTGCTTTGTTTATGATGGCCATTCTGACCAGTGTGAAGTGGAATTTTAGTGCACTGTTGTTGGGATTGCAGACTGGTACAACCACTATGGAGAACAGAATGGAATTTTCTCAGAAAACTAAAAATGGATCTGCCTTTTGACCTAGCAATTCCACTGCTAGGATTATATCCTAAGAACCCTGAAACACCAATCCAAAAGAACCTATGCACCCCAATGTTCATAGCAGCACAATTTACAATAGCCAAGTGCTGGAAGCAACCTAGGCACCCATCAGTAAATGAGTGGATCAAAAAACTATAGTACATTTACATGATGGAATTCTATACAGTAGAAAGAAAGAAGGAGCTCCTACCCTTTGTGACAGCATGGATGGAACTGGAAAGCATTGTGCTGAGTGAAATAAGCCAGGCGGTAAAAGACAAATACCATATGATCTCACCTTTAACAGGAACCTAAGCAACAAAACAAACAAGCAAGCAAAACATAACCAAAGACACTGAAATAGAAAACGGGATGACAGTAACCAGAGGGGAGAGGGGAGGGGATTTTAGGGGAAAAGGGGAAGGGGTCACAGGAACAAGTATAAAGGACACATGGACAAAAACTAAGGGGGGTGGAAATGGGAGGGAGGAGGGGAAGCCTGGGGGGATGGGCTGCGATGGGGGTAAAAGGAAGAAAACTGTACTTGAACAACAATTAAAATTTAAAAAAATCTTTCAAAAACACATATACATATGTAAATATTTATCACATGATACACATAATTCCTATATAATATATAGGCAATTCATATATACAAAGAGGAGAAAAAGAGAGAAAAAGAACATTGAACAAGAAAACATTTCTAAAAGAAGATACACATAAAAAACGTGGACAGTTCCTGCTTCTGGATGTTCAGAGAGATGTTTTTCAGTGTTGTCTGAAACAGTTTGTAGAGTATATTGATTAGTTCTCATAATCAGAAAAAAAGTAAACCATTTGAAAAAATAAAATACTAACATAACCCAAACCAAACAATGTAGGCAGCTTGGCTTCCAGACCCACACTTCCCAGGCCACCTCTCACCTTGAGGTGGTTCGTCCCTCAACCCTGCCAGCCGAGACCATGGAACCTGAGACCAATACCACCATATCCAAGGAAGGAGTCATATCTACAGAACAACTCAAGAGTCATGTAATAGGCATTATGAACTTGCTTAATAATGCGTCATTCAAAAAGAAATCTTTAATAAGCATGGAATACATTAACGAATGTGCCTGATCTACTCAGCACTGTTATCACACTTCATGTTTAAAGCACTTCACATTTCTAATTGATGTTCGTTAACATTAGAAGTCCTGTTCATTACAACTAAAATGTCAAGTAGTATTACAACAAACACATATTAATTTATGTTTCATGACTGTTTTTAATTTCTTAGGGGAGGGGGAACATATTTGAGGTAGCGAGAGTAATTTTACAAAATGACAACACAGAATTGACTCAAATTTTATTTTGTATGTTTAGACCTATGTTTAGATGTGCACATATTACATTGAATTTATGAAGAAAAATCCTTATTTAAAGATATAAATAAGAGAAAAACAGATGCAACATCAAGGATTTTGAAATAACTAGGACTAAAATACAGATATCTGTTTACTAACAACACAGCCTTTTGTTGACATTATTAGAAGTACAAGAGACTATTTTGTATACTCCCAGTTTTTCCCTTCTTGCACTCAGTATTCTTGAGCCAGAAAGACTGTGTTCTTAAGACTGTACAATGGAACATAGATTGCCACTTAGGAATGAGAATCAGTTTCAAATGGCAAACACAGATGAAACAACAGCAGAAGCTAATCAAAAGGCCACTCTTCAATTTTAAATTCTAAGTGAAAGTAATACTTTCCCACGCTACCAAAAGACCTGAAAGTGGCTATGTTCTCTAATATTACAACAAATGAATATAAATATATATTACATATATATTATGACAAATATTACAAGTGAATGTCCATATATATAACATTGCATAATATATATGGACCAAGGAGGACATTCTCTTTTTAACAATTCAGGGCTGATTTGGCCATATCCTGTAGATCAATGTTCAGCAAGGTTCATACCAAGCTGCAAATTTCAGCTTTTTAATTCTATTTGAGCAAGTCATTTTCTTCCTATTTCTTATGCATTTATTGAGCAATAATAATTCAAATTCCAGGCTCTAAGCAAAATTTTACAAAATCATTTTTAGCTAGACCTATACTTGTCCCCTCCCCACTCCCAAAAAAGTTTTGTGGCATAAGTAGAAGAATCCAAAGAGAGAGAAACAAGGAATGAAGTCAGAGTGGTAACGGTGAAGAGCAGGGACCATAACAAGCAGACTTGGGAGTTAACATCAAGTGAGAAAGGACGCTGATGGGGAATCTTGAGCAGAGAGTAATTTTAATTTTTTTGGCATTTCAAGAGTCACTCTGCCTGCTGGGTTGAGCACAAACTATATTTATGGCAACAGTCAAATCGGAGCGACCAGTTAGGAAACTATCACACTAAGCCAGACTGAGAGATCAAGATGGATGGGACCAGATGGTGGAAGAGGCTGGTGAGAGATGGTTAAATTGTGCATGTATGTAGAAGAGGAAGGCAAAATAATCCACTAGAAGTGAGATGTAAAAGAAAAATGAGAGTCAGGGTGATTCCAAGATATTTGGAGTGAGCAACTGAAGGCCTAGTTGCTATTCACAGAGCTGGGGGGAGACTCTGTGGGATAGGAGTGAGAGAAATGTAACAGCTCAGTTTTTAAAGCATCAAAAATGTCTAGAATTTGGAAACTGCCTTTTGGATAGAATAATGTCAAAGAGATCAGTGAATATGCATGAACATACCTGTCTCAAATCGAGCAAGATGAATGATAAAATGGGGGCAGGTGGAAAAGGGGAGCAAGGTTGAGGGCTGGGCACTCTGATGGTCAGTGGTCAAGGAGAAGAGAAGGAACCAGAAAAGACTCTCTCAGTCAGTGCTGCAGGAGGAAAACAGGCGAGTGGTTGTCCTGGAGATCAATTAAAGGAAGTTTATGAAGGATGTTAAGTAGTATTGACTATCAAGTGTTGCAAATAGTACTGATAAGATAACTAAAATGAAGGCTAAGAACTGACCAATGGACTTTGCGATGTGACTTCTCCTTGGTGATAAGAGCAGCTTCCTGGAGTGGTAAAAGTCTCATCGCAGTGTGTTCAGGAGAGAACCTCGTCAGCAAAATCCAGGCTGTGGAAAACCCGACAGGCAAGGGAAACAAAATTTCGCGGAAATAAATGAAGAGCAGAGAAACATGTTAAAGAAGATTAAGGAAGAAATCAACCAATTGTAACATGTAGACTTCATTTGGATTCACAAACCACAAAGTAAATCTCAAAAGAAAAAAGAAACAAAAAACCTGGATTCAAACAATCGAAGTATTAAAAACAGTTTGTAAGACTATGGGAAGTTTCATGCTGACTGGATAGTTGATAATATCAGCTATTTTAAGGGTTACTTTATTTTTTAAGAGTGATCATTATATTGTAATTGTTTGTTAAGACATTTCACATCTTTCAAAGATACCTACAGAAGAACTTATAGATAAAATTATATGATGTCTAGGATTTGCTTCAAAATACCAGAGTGGTGGGGTGAGGATAGGGGTAGGGAAAAGGAAAATAAGGGTGAAATGAGATTATCATGTGACAGTAACTGTTACAGCTGAGTGATAGATAGTACATGAGGATACTGTTTTCTACACTTTCACAAAGGTTAGGAATTTCCCACAGTAAAAATACATGAGAGAGAGAGAAAGAAAAAGGGAGTGAGAGAGCAGAGAAGAAATCAGGATGCCAAGTACAGGCAACTTTTGCAAAGGTTTGCACAGGAGAGAAGATGAATGTGCCAGGGGAAGAGTAGAGTTGTGTTTAAGAATGTCTATTTTATTAGCTTTCTGATGCATGTCTTTCCAAGAAAATAATGCTGAAAAATAATTTAATTATTTATAACTAGAGTTTAAATCATGATAGTGAACTCAAGAGAGGGCAAGAACTTTTATAAGAAACCACTATCCACATATGTACTCGATTTCCATTGAACATACTGAACGCTTAGGAATCAGGCACATTTTAAAATTGCTAATTCTTTTCCAATAGGACCACATCCGTCAAAAACATGCTTTCAGAAACCTTCTACTTAATAACATTGATTGATAATTCTCTTTCAAAGTTATAATCTGCTAACATATGCCTGAATCAAGAAAAATGAAGCAAAGAACATTTCATATAATTTACATAGCCACTACTTAAAATCTAACTTTCCAATCACTGACCTCTTAACAGGGTTACTATGAAATGTTTTCCTTAATTCTCTACAACACTATTTTTTCCCAATAGGGAAGCTAACAGGTACAAAGCTTTTGTGTTGCAACAACTACTCAAGACTAAAGAGTGAGCAGGTGTGTATCTGTTTCTATGGTTTCTGTTTACAGTAGAGACCATTCACAGTTACTGTTACCTTCCTTTGTAATAGAAATTGAAATACTGCCTTCTCCTCCCTTATTCCGGGTGTGTTCTCCCTCATCTTGTCCTCATTCCATCAATTTCCTTTCTCCTCATCGGGCTCTTTTTCTCAATGACCATTACTTCTAAGTCCTATTAAACATGACTTCATTTCAGTAATCCATTCTAGAGAAACTATCTGGACAGAAAAGCAACACACAGTCCCTCTGTCTGCTCTTTTTAGTAACTTTGACCAAATACTTTGTTTCTGAAAATAGATCAGCAATTGAAGAAGAAATGACAGTTTCCCTCTGTGTTTGGACAAAGGCTCTGTCCAAGACAAATGCTCGAGGAATGGGGATAGTTTGTGCCTCTCTTTCAGCGGGCTCTGAGAGCCATCAGATAAAGTAAGCCTCGGGAACGCAGCAAACTTTGCCAATTAACTTGGATTGCCCTCAGACAACATATCGACTTTCTGCTGGATCAAACTAAGCCATTCATTACTTATACTCGTATTTCTTTACAATATAGCACAAAATTATAGCAACCAAAAGTTGCTAAATGTGTCAAATGGATAAAAACATAGGTTTAAAAAACAAGGATAGGTTTATTTTTTCTCATGCAACTCCCTGTACAGAACTAATTCACTGTGTTCAGTGATGTCTATCAGTTACAACAATGCAGGTGGAATGCTAAATGTTATCTTGAAATGTTTTATCTCTCCCCAGAAGTATTAAACAAAGATTCCTAGGAGACATTCTTCCTTTGCATTTGAAGTTACTTTCAAAATAAAATAAACTGAAAATACTTCTTTGAAAAAAGAAAAAATAGTATCTTGTCCATTGAATAAGTGACACAGCTTTACCAGATAAATGCCAGGCTACTTAGCTGCAAATGTAAATATACAGATAAGGTGAATGAAGCAAGCGAGCTCCGTCCTTGGAAAAGCCAACAATGTCACCGTGCAGAAGCTTATGTAAACTTTCCTTGATATATGTTCAGCTATTTTTTCTTTTAACTCCTCAAAAAGCAGTTCATATTCTACATGTGAACATACTATCAGCATGAAATTGTTTTTATTGTTATTAACATAGTATTTCTTTGACTATTAAATCAGGGAATAACAAATCCTCAGGTTTGCCCTAACGGAAAATGTCAGGCAAAACCAAATGTGTCATTACTTTTTTTGTGACACTTTCTAAATTACTGGGAGCCAAGCATGGCTATTAAGTTCTTCTAATCACCTACAGAAGTCCTTTGTTTTACCACCTCGCCTGTATAGCCAATTTTCATTAGTAACTGTAAAAGACTTCTTATATCACTGTTAAGTTGTTTCATCCCAATTTGCCCACCTTGTAGGAAGTCAGTGCATTTTCAGGTCCCTGAAGTCACCCTCTGTACAATAGGTGGTGTATTTGGAGAGATTGTTTTCTTTTTACGTTGTGAATGATAGTCAACTCTAAAGTGTAATATATCATTTGGGTGGTAGAATGAAGGTAAACTGAAGGAAGAAAAGGATTAAATGAGCATTTTATTTTCTTCACTATGGCCCCAACTGTAAAGCTTGAATTGAAAAGTTGTATCTGGTTATAGTCTTCTGGAAATAAAGTCTTATATAACACAAATGCAAAAGCTCCAGGGATATGTTTTAAATGAAGTTAAAATCATATAGGCCTAGAATGATGATCTTCCCTACGTGCCCACATTTGTCTGATTTATTTCCATTCTTAGCATACTGTCATTATCTAGTCTTCCCTCAACTAGAACAAAGTCATTTTATTATCTGTCTGCTCATCAATTACCTTTCTTAATCTCTCTACTTTCTCAGACACTCTCACCTTATTTTCCTTAAACATTAGCTTTTTTTGTTCTTATGGGATCTTGTTTGTTCCTTACGTATTTTTTACATTAGTTAAATTTTATCTGCATTCCTTATCTACATTTTCAAACATTGTATCCCCTCCTTCCTTTTGTGTCTATTTTTTTCTTGTTTCCTTATCTGTTTCTCCTCTAATGGGTCTCACACCGGGTTGAACCCCTACCAGGGGTACTTTCCTGCTTCACTCTACAGATGAAGAGATATTCAGAATGAACAAACACACACTGACTGCAGTCCCAGAAACAAGGAAACAGGAGTGGAGGTGGTGTCCAGCAGACAAAGATTTATGCCTGGTTGAAATTGAAAAGACATAAAACAAACAAGGTAAGAAGCAAGACAGGGAGCTCCGACCATTAGACACAGAAATGCAAAGTGAGAGCAAGGTAAGGGAGTGGCAAGGTAGGTTTTTTGGCCAATAGTCATTAATTGTATTTAACCTTTCATGTTCGCCTTAAAATTGTCTCTCAACCAAACTCAGGAAGACAATTTTAAGAAGTGATTCTTAATCAATACATAGATTAAGATATAAATCTTTTATCTTTATAATATAAATTTCTAAACCACAAAACATGTATAAACTAATTGTTATGTATATAATAACAGGTTATAATAACAGAGCTCACAAAGCTTAACATATGTTCTATAGTATAGGAATTAAAAAAAGGATTCAGAAAAAGGAAGAAAGAGAAAAGGAAGAAAATAAGCCAGGTAAGGTCAAATATGTTTATTGTGAACAACCATTTAACTGGACTCTGAGCTTTCTGGGAACTAAGAATTAAATGTGTGTGTGTGTGTGTGTGTGTATGTATATGATATGCAATAAATTCTGTGCTATAAGGAAGTAAATAAATTTTCAAGAGGAACAAACAAACTTTGTCTACACTGATTTTATAACACAAGTTCTCATACTTTTTTAATATTATACCTTTAGAATGTCATAAAACCCATAACCCTTATCTTAAAGAAATGCACAAAAATACATCACATAAATTTTATGTTCAATTTCAGAAGATCCATGGACTGTCTCAGGCCCATCTCTAGAAACACAAGGAGCCAATGGTCTACAGCTTAAGGATTCCTGTCACTCGAATGTGGGGGAGGGATGACTTAAAAGTCATAGTAGATAATGACAACAGATATAGCAAAAGCTCTATCTTTTTACGTCTTTCTTAGTTATGTTAAGAGGATCATATTAAAGGATAATTCAGTAAACATACTTTTGTGAGGAAGGTGGAGTCACGAACTACATGTGTGATCACTATATCTATACTTGACCTTTTGGCCAGCAGAATTGCTATCGTTTATTGTTCGTGACATGAGTGACTTCTACTCATATCTTTAAGTATTCTACAGAAGCACAGAATCTATAATGTCAGATGAGTAAATCAAACAGCTCTGTTTATCATTTCTCTATTTTATTTTATACTTTATTAGCATGCATGCCCAAAGAATACATTTTGTGATTTTCTCTATTTGTAGACATTATATAATAGAACTATATTATTTGCAATCTCTTAAAAGTTTCTTTTCACTCAACATTATGCTTCTAAATTTGCCCATGCTATAGCATGCATCTCAATTAATAATTTTCACTGCTGTATAATATTTTATAAATAAGTGAACTACAATTTATCCTCCACCCCCTTATTGGTGGACATTTGGATTGATTTCAGTTTTTGCTATTAGAAATTGAGTTTCTATCAACATTTTCTAGGTAAAAGGTTTTACTCTGGTGATGGAGAAAGGGAGGAACTTATAGGCCCATTATCAGTAATACTTTAGGTCATGGGTTAGCTGATTCTATGGATAATCCTTAATCATTATGCTTTACAACTTACCTTAATGTTTCAGATATTCTTTTGTACTTATCAAACACATTTATTTAAAAACAATAATAAAGTTAAAAGAAGCCATTGATAAACTAGAATATATTGTAATTTTTTAAATTTTGGAAAGTAGATAATTATGCTTTAAAAGATATCAGGAGGTTCACTAAGCACCAGAATTATAATAAGTAAAAATCATCTGTTGGGATTTTTGATCTCCAATAATGATTATGTAACTATTTTGCTTTCTGCCATTTTATCAGGGCCTACTAAATCAATAGCATGACTTTCTCTTTTATAGACTTCTTTAAGTATTAAGAGATAGCAGAGATTGCAAACTGATTCAGCATCAAAACCAGCATCTGCCTGTTTTCCTATAACACAGGCAGATGCATAACACAGATACAAGATATTGAGTCAATTTT
This sequence comes from Carollia perspicillata, assembly GCA_004027735.1. Classification (NCBI taxonomy): domain Eukaryota; kingdom Metazoa; phylum Chordata; class Mammalia; order Chiroptera; family Phyllostomidae; genus Carollia; species Carollia perspicillata. Next base: position 34,472 of record PVKM010003502.1, on the reverse strand, counting down.
GTATTGTTTGTATCTGAAACAGCAGCATTGTATTCACTGTATTACAACAGCCTCAAGCTAAACAGAGAACTATCGTATAATTATAGTATACAATAGAGGCAATCTGGGCTTAGTTAGCCCACTCCCCAGCTGTCTTCTAGGGAAATGCAAAGAGGACCACGTATACACATAAGACATTACTAGAATAGGTGGACTCCAATGAATTATTTTTATTTTATAAAATAGTACTACTACTGTACCATGGAAAAGAAGTTTTAAAAATGTAAGTGCCATGTATGTAATTGAGTATTTTAGGAGCTTTTAAGATGAGTCCGTGTTTCCAAGCCAGTTGTGGTCATGATGGCTCCTTAATGTACTACCCCGTATCTCTCCTCCATGGACTTTCTTTAAAAGTTACATATATTTTCTGCCTCTAAATTGAGCCCCAGAACTTAGCTCAATCTTCCCATATGAACGACCCCAGAACTTGGGACTATAGACTCAAGGAAAAAACATTAAGTTTTCCAACAATTTTAGGAAGACCAAACTGTGCTGAAGGTGATATTTCAACCTATTCTCACTCGGACCCAAAACCTCTTTCTTGACATTCTGTTTTCTTATTTCAAAAAAGATGCTCTTTGTTTCTTTCTACTTTTATGAACTTTTCATTGTTTCTTCAGTGTTTCTTCTTCTTCCTTGTATTAATTAGGTTTTGCTTCATAAGAACTACTTTGTTAATTCATGAACCTAAAGGTGTGCAGTTTGGGATGATCTCTGCTGATCTTAACTGGGCTCAGTCATGAGTCTCTGGTCAGCTGGTGAGCCAGCTGGGACAAACAGGACTTCTCTTCTCATGGTCTGTCATCCTCTAGGAGATTTGCTTGGGTTTTCTCATGGTAATTGCATAACTTCAAGAGCAATAAGAAAGCTAGCTCCAACATGCAAGGGATTTTCAATCTCTGTTGTTGTCACATTTACTATTGTCCCATTAGCCAAAGCAAGTTGCTTAGCCAAATTGAGAGTTTCTATGGAAGGAGACTACCAAAGACTGTGAATGCCAGAAGGTGTGAACAGGGCCATTACTATATACAATCTACACAACATACTTACTCACCTAAACTGTGGGCATTTCTGAAGAGTTGATCTTTGGCTTCTTTTCCTGTTTCTTAAACTTTGTGGTCTTATAATCCTTGTGAAGTCCACATTACTCTGTATTTCTTATATTTCCATAACATCTATAAACACCTCGGTATAAATGTATTCAAAAGACCATCTTTATAAAATAGACTTGTCTCTTTGCCCCACTCTTTGTATTCCTAAATTTCTCCTAGACATCTTCATTGAGATGACTTACTAGTACTTCAAATGTGACATGTCATAAAATGAATGTATTGTCTTTCTTTCTATGCAACCATACGCCCCTATAAAAGTTACTTTATGAAATGTCTATGTCTCTTAATATTTCACCATATCCCAACTCACATATTTTTTCATCCTTTCTCTTTTCTCTTCTACATTTAATTTGTAGTTTTGCCTCTACCATTTTCCAGATAAAATACTCTTGGATTTATTTAAATTTTTAATCAAAAAATAGTAATAAAACTTGCTTTGCAAGATTATTATAAAAATTAAATTAGCTCATATATATACTTTTGTGTGCTTGGTACATTGAAGGCATTTAAAAATGTTAATCATTTCCCTTCCCTTAAGTCTTCTTGATTTTCATTGATGAGATTGTTCCAATTCCTACACTTCTTTTTTTTTTATTTTTTATTTTTAAAAACAATGCCACAAATTGAAATTAAACCCTTATAATCTCATGCCGGGGACCTTTGGAACAACTTCCCTACCCTGCCTAGTTTCTCATTTCCTCGATTCATTCCACATCATCAGTCTTTTCAAAGCTCTGCTTTCCACGTATTTCTTATCAGACTAAATCCAAATTCTTTAACCTGGAACACATGTTCTAAATACTGTCTCCACCTCTTTTTTCAGACTCATTTCTCATTGCTCTCAGCTAAACCATACAATTTACCAATCCCTGGACATATTTTACTTTCCCTCCTTTATATCCAACAACTTGTACTGAATTGTTCCATCAATAAGCACTGTGTAAAACTCATAGGACAGCATTTCCACTACAGGGAATTTATAATTTCACAAGGTAATTGATGGTCTTACCTCCTGAGATTATAAATTCTCTGGAGCAGAAACATGTCTTAAACAGTTTTCCAAGCATGATACAGGAAACACAAGTATCCTTCCCTCAAAAACTTCACAATCTTATACGGATGATAGAAATTTCACAACCAGTCACCATATGATAACAATGCAGATTCCGAAGGCAGGCTGGAAGAAAGCAACTATCGGTGCCATCATTTATTATCTGTGTAGCCTTGAGCAGTTACCTCACTTACCTTGGTTAATATAAAGTAAATGCTCTTTCTTTACCAATTACAGCTCAATCTCAAATTAAGATATCAAATCATACATTTATTCCCACTTTCTCACAACAATCAATCTAGAGTAAAGCCTTACTTCTTAAACCCTCCCCAAAATCATACACCTTAAATGCTATAATGCACCTTTCTAAGAGAGTCCTGCTGAGATGCTCCACTGCTGTTCACGGTGCGTGTTCTCCTCTCCTGTAGTGAATGGTAAACCACTGCAGTGGATTCCTGGTGGTCCATGGCTGAAGGCCATTGACATACATTTTTGGTATGAGTCTTACCTCCAGAGGTTGTAAAATTCTCTAGAGAAGAAGCAGTTTTATTCATTTTGGTATCTCTCACTATACAAAAATCAGTGTGAATATAAAGTAAATATATAAAGTAAATATATGCGAAAAGATTATTGAATGAATACATAAATCACATAGGCTCTATCTTCATTAATAACTAGAAATGCTGAAAAAGATTTTGGAGAAAATGGCCGGAGTCTTATGTCACAGAAATGACATAAGCATCCTCCACAGATGGGTTCCTAACAGTGATTTGGCAAGCAGTGCAATTTTGGGGCTTACAAGATTATGTCCCTCCTGTAATGGGAATCTCAGTGTGTTGTAATTGATTAATATTCAGAAATGGCAAAAAAACATAGTGAGATCAGAATAGCATTACAGCAACTTGAAATCTATCAACAACATTGGCCCTTCATGGGAACCAAATTATATTCTTCCGAATCAACCAAACCATGCTGACAATGTGATAGGCAACATTTGTGTAATGGAAATATTTATTTTGATATAAGATTCTAAATGCCTTTCAAATTAGAAATCTAATATAAAGTTCAAAAGTTCTTAGCAACAACATTTCTTGAATTGTGAAAGTTCTTAATAGTACTTCTTAAATTGTATTCTTCTTTTAACCTTAAAAAGGCATAGTATTGATTAAATAAATCCCTAATTGAAAAATCTAGCCTGAATTTAAAGGCACTACTAAAATATGCTGCATGAATAAAGAATAAGAAATAAAGACATTAAAGAATCTGAAGCTAAATTAATTCAATTTTTAAATGAGAAAATGTAACTGAAAAACTTTGTAGGAAAAAATGGCTTTATGACAAAAATAGCTTACACAAGAGAGAGCCTACTATAGCATTTGAAATGAGCCAAATAAGCAAGAAGGTGGGAAATACAGATCATATGACCTACATTTGCATCTATGCATTTTAGCAAAATTCTTCTGTTCCATTAATCTTCACAGAAATATCCACATAAACTAATTCTAAAATTGCAGGCTTGAGGAAAATAGCCACAAGGAGGTCGTTCAAGCTGCTGTTAATCTGCATAACTACCTTTTCCAGAAAAACCAGCCCAACCCTTCTAGTGCTAAAAAGTACGAAGAAGCCCCATTAAAAGTGGGAGTCAGAGGATGCTGCATAAAAATTAGCAGCTAATTAGTAAGAAACTAGTAAAAAGAATAATAACTATTTTTAGGTAATATTTTAGGATGTAACAGTGAAAAATCTATTAACATTTAGCAAAATATTCAAATTTTCAGCATGCACAAACTGAAAATTATATTATATACATAATAATTTGAAATTATGTACATTTAGCTCAAAACCTGAATTTATAGGTCTGGCCTACAGCATTATTTTGTAAATAGGGTTTTGGTTTTGTGTTCCTTTAAAACCTCAGACCAATAATTCCTTTATTCTAAATATAGCCATAGTTCAATCAGTATAAATGTGATTTTTAGATACCACTTCAATGAGATTCACAATCTGTTCCTAGATTCGTATTCATTCTACATTACAAAGAATATTCAAATCTGTCTGCAGCCCATAAGTTTTTTCCCCAGGGGCAGATTACAGCACTAATTTCTGGAAGCCTGGATTACACTATTATGACTATGAGCCTAACCAAAAATTAAGGCATGAACAATTCGCTGAGAAAAGAATGCAAAGGAGCCGGTGCCTTTAATGAAGAAACTCAGGAGATTTTCCTTGTAGGTAAAAAAGCAACTCAGAGAGGAACGGTGAAGAAAAGAGATGGCTCTGTCGGCCGCTCTTTAAAACCTGAGATTTTTAGTTAAGCAATCATTCACTTAATTATTCATTTACTCAATCAATATTTATGAGTCCTGATTATGCATAGCTCTGGGCTTGAGGCAATGAATCGTTCTCCTTCCCACCTACCACATCCCAAGCTTATGGTCTTGAAGAAAATAAATTTGCAATAATGACAAAGGAGGTTAAAGGCTGTAAACGGGAGCACCTTGTTCAGTTTAGAATGTCAGGAAAGGTTGCAGGGAGCGAGGAGCAAACAAGACGAGACTTAAAGGATGCATGAGAGCTGGTCTGGAAAAGAAGAGGAGAGAGGCCCACAGGGGAATATCCAGCCCTTGTGAAGCCCAAGACCACAGGTAAGGGAGAGGATGGAAGAAAGGCTGAAAGATGCTCGACGTGCGAGCTGAGGCTAGAGTGGCAGCCTACGATCCACGTGGACAGAAATAAATAAGGAGCTGCCCAACTAAATGATAAATAACATTTGTTAGTCTTCACTGTGTGTCAGTTTCTCTATGGTGCACAATTTCTGTACAAATAATCCCATTTCTGATACATAACAATCCTATGAAATGGGTGTTATTTTTATTCCTGTTTTACCGATAAGAAACTGAGGCAGAGGGGTCAAATGATTTGCTCAAAGTCACACAGCTAAGTCATGACAAAGCCAGATCCATAAAGGGCAACCAGCGCTATAGTTCAATCAAAATTCTACACTACTAATGTTTGGACCTAGTTCAAATATCCACCAGAAAAACACAAAGATTACTCTGACTTTTAGCTACCATGTAGATTCTCACTGTGGTATTGGTAGTTAGAAAATAGGAAGGGAATTTTCTAAGCTGATAGCCAGATAGATTTAATTGAGGAAAAGTCTTGTGTGTTTTGTGTTCATTTTTGTTTTGCTTTGTTTTTTATTAGGGATTTTTGGGGTTATTTTTTGGGGGGAGTTAGGAGCCTCAAGACCTACTGGACAAGATATAATAGTTGCTTAATTTCACTGCTGGTGGGATTGCAGACTGGTACAACCACTATGGAAAACAGTATGGAATTTTCTAAGAAAACTAACAATGGAACTGCCTTTTGACCCTGCAATTCCACTGCTAGGATTATGTCCCAAGAACCCTGAAACACCATTCCAAAAGAACCTATGCACCCCAATGTTCATAGCAGCACAATTTACAATAGCCAAGTGTTGGAAGCAACCTAGGTGCCCATCAGTAAATGAATGAATCAAAAAACTATGGTACATATACACAATGGAATTCTATGCTGCAGAAAGAAAGGAGCTCCTACCCTTTGCAACAGCATGGATGGAACGGAAAGCATTATGCTAAGTGATGACCTCACTTTTAACAGGAACCTAAGCAACAACAAACAAGCAAGCAAAATATAACCAAAGACATTGAAATAGAAAATGGGATGACAGTAACCAGAGAAGAGAGGGAAGGGAATTTCAGGGGAAAAAAGGAAGGGATTATAGGAACAAGTATAAAGGACACATGGACAAAAACTAAGAAGGGTGGAAATTGGAGGGAGGTGGGGAGCACGGAGGGGGGGTGGACTGGGACAGGAGTAGAAGAAAGAAAACTGTACTTGAATAACAATAAAAAAAATAAAAAAATAGTTGCTTAATAAAAATGAGAACATTTGTCTACTTTGACAAACCATTGTCACTTCATTGCTTCTCAGGTATTTTGAGATTTCATGTAATCAAGTTTTACTGCTATTAATCAACTATTCTAAACCACTATTAATTATAGTTACAATTTAACTGTGATTTTAATGCAGGTCAATTGGTTCTTTTTTCCTTACTTCTATGACTTGGTCATCATTTTTATAAAATTTATTTTAATTTAGCAGTTATTAGCATTTTCTTAAAAATCGTAAAATTTTACAAAAATTCATTACATAGAAAATTAAGATAAATACAATTACATTAATGTAAATAAAGTATAGTTATATTAACATAACAAATCATATAATATTATACCTGAGCTATAATTTATTATAAATTAATTATTTTAGCAACATATTTGTCATTGTTATTTTTACAGCCAAGGACAAGACAAGAAGAATTCATCATAATTCTATAAGTAATGCCGTCATTTAATAATAGACTTTTCTAATTAATCTCTTGGAAAATATATATGCTTTTGTTGACTTAAATTATTTGCTCTAAATTCTTATGGATTTATCCAAAACATTTGATAAAAGACACATGTATTTTTATAATGTCTTTTACTTATATATGTAAGCCTATTTTTTACTTGGTTTCTAAAATTATGGTGTCTAAGTATGCTTTGTTGTAGAGTGAAGAAACTGAAAATGCATTATTTTCATTTTCCACATATATACATTTAGTCTTCCCTGAAAACTAGTACAAAGGAAAAAATAAATGATCTGGATAAAGAAATATTTTTGGACTGCTTTCCCACAGGCAATTTTCTAGTGATTTAAGTTACTCAGAGTAGATATGTCAGAATAGTTTGTGGATATGCTGATTCATTTTTAAACCATTGTTCCTCTCCTTTAATTTAAGATTCAAAACTGGCTTCCTTTCCCAGCTGAGAAAGAAACTGACTGACATCTAGGTTGAAATAACCAGGAACACTGTGTACACCTTGTCTTGGATAATTATTAAGTTCAGCAATATACAAATCAAATAGTGCAGGTGCAGCTCCACTTTAAAATGGTGGTGCGAAAGAACTGTCTTTTCAAGAATATACCACGTTATTTCTCCGTGCCACTGTCATCAGGCCAGACTATAGCGACCAACTTATACTAGATAAAATGTTGAGGGAACTCTAGTCTGACACATTAAAGAGGAGCACAGTTAGAAGTTCATACCTTAAATAGGATGGAAAGAAATCTCATTACGTTTTACATTATCAAATTTTAACACTTTCATCCCTTAAGTGTAAATGATCAACAAAATTACAAGTTATAAATATATATTCTCGCTTTCTTTTTCAAGGCAGCCCACAAAAGGGCAACTAGGAAAGACACTGGAACTCTACCTTTACATGGCAATAGGAAGAGAAGAAGCTTTCCTACATAGTCCGACATAGCATAAAAGTGTGTGGACAGCACCTAAAGCACCCAAATAATTAGGCAAACAGCTGCATAGACTCTTTGTATATAAATGATGCTAGGGGTAAATTATACAATTGTTAATTATTTCACTTTTCATCAATATGTTGCATTCCCTGAACTTTTTACAATGAAAGCAATGGAATTTAAAGTCACTGTTCTTGGTTCCAAGATTGATATGTAACTTACATATCATGATTTTCTAGGTGAACTTTATATCTCTAAAAATTGTGAATAAAAGAGAAGGAAAGGGTGTTCTGAGTAATCAGACCATGAAAGTAAGTTTTGGGAGGGATTCCATGTTGAAGATGTGGAAGAAGAACACTCATCTGTGAAAGGATCTTGGAATTTAAATTGAAAATAAAATAAACATAATTATTTGTTGCAAAAACAAAATAAATCATTAAGAATAGGTTTATCCAATTACTACTAAGGAGACGGGATCAGTAATCGAAATCTCACAATGAAGAAAACCCTAGCAGTAGATGGCTTCACTAGTGACTTTTACCAAACATTTAAAGAAGAATTAACACCAAACCTAAACTCTTCCCCCAAAAATCAAAGAGGAGGAAACACTCCCAAATTTGTTTCACAAGGTCAGCATTATCCTGATATCAAAACCAGAAAAAGACATTACTAGAGGGGAAAAAAACCTAATATAGCAGACCAATATCCCTGATGAATATGGATGCAAAAATTCTCAATACAATTCTACTGAATCAAAATAAGCAACACATGAAAAGAATTATATACCAGGCATGATCGAGTGGGATTTATCCCTGGGGTGCAAGGAAGAAGGTTCATTAGCAAACCAATCAGTGTGATACATCACATTAACAGAACGAAAGAAAAGAATTATATGATCATCTCAATAGATGCAGAAAAGCATTTGACAAAATTCAGCATCCTTTCATTATAAAAACTCAACAAATTAGGCACAGAGGGAACATATTCCAAAAGCATAAAGGCCATATATGATGAGCCCACTACTAACGTTATTCTCAATGGCGAAAGGTTGAAAACTTTTCTTCTAAGATCAAGAGCAAGGCAAGGATGCTCACTCTCATGACTTATTCAACACAGTACTAGAAGTACAGTTAGAGCAATGTGGCAACAAAAACAAATAAATAAACAAAAGGTACAAGAATTAGAAAGAAAGAAATAAAAATTGTATTTACTTGCAGATGACATTTTCATTTAGAGAAAATCATAAAAACTCAACCAAAAACCTGTTAGATCTAATCCATGAATTCAATTAAGATGAAAAATACAAAATTAACATACAAATCAGTACACAATCACAATGTATTTTCTCAAAAAGAAATAAATATTCAATAGATCCCATTTACAATAGCATCAAAAACATTAAAATACCTAGACTCTGACAACCACAAGACATTGACAAAAGAAATCAAAAAAGGCATAAATAAGTGGTAAGTTACTCTGTATACAATGGCATTTTTCACAAAAGTAGAATAGCACTCCTCAAATGTATATGGAACCACAAAAGACCCTGAATAGACAAAGATATCCTGAAACTGAAGAACAAAGCAAAAGGCATTACATGTCCTGATTTCAAGCTATTCTATAAAGCTATAATCATCAATATAGTATGGCACTTGCGTAAAGACAGAAAAATAGACCAATGAACAGAAGCAAGAGCCCAGAAATAAACCCAAGACTATATGGTCAACTAATACGTGATAAGAAGCTAAGAATACTCAATGAAGAAAAAGGCAGTCTTTTCAATAAATGACATTGGAATAATTGGGTACTCACATGTAAAAGAAAAAATGAAACTGGACCCATATCTCACACCACTCACAAAAATTAACTAAGATGGATTAAAGACTTAATCCATTACATCAAATGGATGTAAGACTTAAAACCATGGAACTCCTAGATAAAGTATAAGAATAAAACTTCTCATCATGGGTCTTGGCGATGATTTTTTGGGTATGACACCTAAAGCACAAGCAACAAAATTAAAAATAAACAAATGGAACTACATCAAAGTAAAACGCTTTTGCACAGCAAGAAAAACCTTCTCCAACGTGAAAGACAATCCACAGGATGATTAAAAATAGTTGTAAACCATGTATCTGTTAAGGGGTTACTACCCAAATGACATAAAGGACTCATACAACTCAGTCACAAAAATAGTGATAACAATGCAATTAAAAAGTGGGCAAAGAACCTGACTCCAAAGAAGCCACATGAGGTGTCTTCTCATGACATCTCATGAAAAGATGCTCAGCATCACTAATCATTAGAGAAATGCAAAGTAATCCACAACAAGATATCACCCCATGCCTGCCACAAAAGCCATCACCAAAAAGATAAAAAACAACCAGAGACAGAGGAATGTGGTGACAAGGTACAAACTTCCAAACTTAGTACAAACTTAGTTATAAGATAAATAAGTACTAGGAAAGCAATGTACAAAATAATGATGAAAGCTAACATTGCTGTATGATACATAAAGAAGTTATTAAGAGAGTAAATACTATGACTTCTTATCACAAGGAAAATTTTTCCTTTCTTTTTTCTTTATTTTCTTTATATTGTATCTGTATGAGAAGCTGGATACAAACTGAACCTATCCTGCTGTGCATTTCACAATATATGTAGATCAAACTATCCTGCAGAATACCTTATATTTATATAGAGGCATTCTATTTTTCTCAATAAAACTGGAAAATAAATAAATAGTAACCTTTCTGGTCCTGGGGAATACAGCCTAGAGAAAGAAGTGGGGGAGAGTAAGTTTATTGCATGGCTTCATAAAAGATATTCAGAAAAGGAAAAGCATTTATAGGTGGGATAATAATCAATTATTAAATAGGTTTGTCTTTTAACTATAGTGTAGTTCATTATTTGACATCTCTTTTTCCTGGTATTACAAACAAACACACCAAACACTAACACCTTCAACTGTTGGCCCTAATAGCACTAATAACTCCAGAAGTATTTGCACTGTTTTCTTATTAATGCAAGTCAAGAATAAAGACATAAACATATGAACACTGTCATGCTCTGCATTGAACTAGTCTAGTTAGGAATTAGAGGGCAACTGTCATTTTTTCCCATTGCCTCTCATCCCACACATGTGAATGTAAGTAATAATTGTTACTGAATGCTACATATTGAGCTCATTGTAAAATAAACTGCATTAACTTTCACAGTATTCATTAGAAAAACATGAAGAAAAAATAAAAAACTCACTGAAGACAGATACTAAAGGAAGCAATTTTTGTATAATTTCCAAGTATTTAGGCATTCAGTGAGCTACTTGGGCACCCTCATTCAGAAGACTATACAGTTAAAATCACTTCCACTTGAAATGGAGGGGAATTCAAGAGGCCACAGCTACCTGCTAAAAGTCATGAAGCAGTTTGGCCGTTTGATGGTGAGCACCCTCATTAGTAACCTGGGTTCACAGGTGAAGGCCATGGTGAACACTTAGAAGAAACAAGTGGCCTGCTCTGACCAGGAGGCACAGCACCAGCAACATGTGGGCATCGATCTTTTATTCCAGTGGATGCGAAGGTCCCAAGGGAAACCCACTATAGCGATCTAGGACAGTAATGGCACGTGGGAACACTGCTGAGAACTAATTCCAAGACAAAAGGTCAGGAGTCCTGTGTAAAGGGAAAAGTATTCTTGGCTACACATAGCCCCTGAGAATCAAAAGCAGCCTCATTTTAGTTGCTTTTCTCTGTTTGTTAAGAAGAATCTAAATGAGTAAAGACACTGTGCTTGAGCCTCAGGACATTATCATCTTTGAATTGCTTGTCTTGTTTCAGTACATGCCTTCTTCAAGTATGTCAGGTATGAATGGAGCTGAATTACTACATATGAAACATCGGATAATCCAGAGACCTTACAGATGAGGAAATGGAGACTCTAAACAGTGAAATGAATGGAATATATTTAAAAGCCTTAGATTATGGATTCAAGGCATTAGTATTAATATTATGGTGTTCATTCTCATGGCATACGCTATGTTACACTAAGGATAAAATATACATAATACTAAACCTTACATGGAAACCATAGTAGTGAAACCACAAATGCACATAAGTAAGTACTCAATAAATTATATTTCCCATAGATTATCACAGAAAATAAATGTTCACGCAGGTGAATTTTCTCATTTGAGAGCTGATCAATTCTACTCTCCAAAAGTCTCTATTTTAATTCAGCTCTATTTAGGCCTAAAATAAAATCCTCCCCAACATTTACAGTCTCTTAGTGTTACAAAGAATTTCAAAAATCACCATAAACCCTTTCATAGTTGGATTTGAGTTTGGAAAGCAGCCACAACATCTATGGCTCTTCCCTACCATTTTTCCCCCCAGGCTAGCAAGGGATCCAACAGTCCAGATAAGAAGGAAAATATGAGAAAATGAATGAATCCCCAGTGGTTCCTCTACTAAAGATCCATTCTATAACATGAGTCCTGAGAGTCATTCCAGTCTCGGGTTTCACTAGAACCAGGCAGAAACAAGGTTAGGGCCACTGACAGACCCCACTTGCTTCTTAACCCACCAGACCTCAAGTTTCCATTGTCGAGATCATGTATCATCTACTTTGTATTCAACCACCACTACCATAACTTTCCCCTTCCCCCACTCACCCTGCCACCACTATGCCTAGCACTAGCACGGATGGATGGATGGACAGACTGATGGATCCATAATTAAATAAATACAGGGTCCGGGAGAGGCAAGGCTCATTTGAATGTGGTTGGTAAGGTACATGACTATCTCGCACAAGGTGGACAACAATCTGAACATTTCACTTAAAATGTCATACGGTGTGCTTGTGTGTGATATTGTTATGTTACAGAATTACATGCTTATGATTTTTGTAATAAACGTTTTGTAATTAAAAAGGGGAGCATTATTTGTGCCAAACTCTGCAAATGTAATTTTCCTCTTTGGATCCACTATAATTCATAGCATTTATTCAAATATCAGGGTAAAGTTTTTTATCTCTTTTTCTGGGGAAATCTTGTCATTATTTTCTTGTTAAAACTTATTGAATAGCCCTGGCTGATGTGGCTCAGTGGATTGAACACAAGCCTGTGAGCCAAAAATCTCCAGTTCAAATCCTAGTCAGGCTTCTCTCCCTCCCTTTCTCCTCCTTTCCCCTCTCTCTAAAAATAAATAAATAAAATATATTTTTTAAAAACTTCCAAATATGTGTAGCTGGAAAATTTTTAATCATAATGAAAACAAAAGATGTCATACTTTGGGTAGTATGACTTTATACCCAGGACTCAAAGAAAAATGTCTAGTCATGAAAATGCAGTGAAAAGTTAGCTTTTCTGAATGTTACTTTTACATCAGTTAGACCTGTCTGTGCCTATCAGAATGAAAACGGAGGAAGATTAAAGTCAGGGCTGGAGTTGATGCTTTAAATGCTGAGAGAGAGAGAGACTTTACATTTGAAAGTGTGGTTTAAGGAAGATCTATGCTATCTATACCTGCAAATGAAATTCAGTTGTTGTTAAAGTGAGGGAGGCGTGGTTTATTTTAAAGCCAAAGAAAAGGTACAGTATTAAACGCACCATTCCTTGATGCTGATGAAGACGCACCCAGAGTCTGTGAGTATACACACTGAAATAAAAGTCACATCAACAACAATAACCTGCCCAGTTTACACTGGCTTAGCACAGGGAAGTGTGTTTCAAATAGAAGTTTCTTGCCAAAACTTCCTCATAGCTTCTAGGCAGCTTTTTGGAAAATAGGGAATTGCAGATAAGTAAGAAGGAAAACTCATTACCCACCCTCAGAGAGTCAAGAAATAAAGTGTGGGTTTGTAATACTCACGGCTCGGCCTGTAGGCTCCTGTCTTCAGCCACATAGTTAGAAGGAATATATCCCTGCAGCTGCTGGCCTGAGCGGTCTCCTCTTTTCTCCAAGTACCGGGCAAACCACCAGCCCTCATGGGAAGTGTCCAGGACTTGGAGCTTGTCGCCTGCTTGGAAGCTCAGGTCCTCTGCAGTCCGAGCCTGGTAATCAAACAGGGCCACAAAGTAGTGGCCCTGTGGCTTGGGAGCATTAGAGGAGCAGGGGGCCCCTACGTTCTCATTCACCACCTGTTTGTCTGCCTCCTGGACAAAGCAGGGGAGATAAGATTTCAAGTACACCCAGAGCCTGAGGCAGACGTTGCCCATGCTGCCCTGGTGGAGAGGACGGGAGAGGGCCTTCTCCCTCTCCCCTTTGTCTCTGCAGATTCACCTCTCTTCCTCCACTGGGCAGCTTGGAAATCAGCACCAATTCACCAGGCTTCAGAGAGTGTGCAAAGCCCTGTTTCCCAACAGTGAGGCGGAGCTGGCTGCTTGGAGAGACTCGCCAGCTTGCTTTCTGTGGCTGTAGCTGTTGTCCCAGACCAAGCCGAGTGGGAGCTGGGCAGCTGCTCAGTGGCAAGACGCCTCTTCTTGTCTACTTAGGAATCCCACAAGAAAAATAAAATTAAGAGGGCTTTATTTAGACAAATGTCTGAGAAGAGAAAAGAGTCACCTTGCCTTTTGTCCCAAGAAAAAGTCAACATGAGAAAGATGTTAACTCCAGGTGAGATCTGCACGTCTTGCCTCTGCCGGGAGCTCTCTCCCTGCTGCAAGTCTGTCTCCGTAGTTTGACCAGTCCTGACCCCCAGGGCTCTTTCCTTTTTGCTAATGAGTAACCAACAAGCCAGGACTATTGCTTTTAACATCCTGAGCTATGAACAAACTCTAATAATTTCTCCTTACTTCCTGGTTTCTTTTTCTCTGTGATCTAAATGAGATCCCCGCCCTCTTTACCTCTCACTTCTCCAACACCCAAGACAGACTAGCGCCCTCATCAGGGAGCCAAGCTCTTAAAGCAGCTTCCCAAATCTCTGCTCCTGGACAACAGGCTAGCCCAGGGAGCTTTATGTCTTGCTATGTTCTCAGCACGGAAATTAATGGGAGATTCCCCCCAAACCTCCTCCCACCCCCCAAGGTGAGTAGGATTGTTTTGCCACCACTAGGGGAAATAAAAAGGCAAATTAAAATGATGAGGTATTTGTTACTAGAAAAAGGGCAATTGGGAAAGAACCATTGAGTTCCTACTTTTTTCATCACTATAAACATGTTTTAATAGCTTCAAAGTCTATTTACAGTCTGGAAAAGTATGAAAGCAGATGACTAAAACGCTGAGAACCCAAAACATTGCTTTCTCCCACAGAAACATTTGATTTCCCACCTCTCATGCACTATTTCTGAAACACACACATGCGCACGAACTAGGCGACCGGTGGAAAGAGTAGAAGTGTTGTGTGTGTGCTGCTGTGGAGGCTCTTTCTGCTGAAGCCTGGCCTCCAGGTGTATATAGTTACTACTAGCTTTGTGAGCAGAGCTCCGGACTTAATGAAGCTGAGACCAGGATACCATCCCAACGGGCAGTGGGTTTTCCTCTACTTCTCTGGTTCAGGGCGGCTGGCTCACATGCCACATGTGTGTCCGGGATGCCAAGGACACGGGCAGTGAGTCTGGATGCATCAATGCATTGCCATTGTCACTAGTAGAGAGCACGGCAAACTTGTTATGGTGTGTCACTTGTTTTTGTATAAGACATTTATTTAAAAATTGCTCTCTTAAAAATAATCTCTTTCTTGGTGGAGTCTTGAACCTGGCTAACCTAGCCCCCAGTACAATCTCTAAACTCCTGTTTTGTTTTGTTTTTTGTCAAACAGCAAGGCATTTTTAGTAATCAGAAAAATTGAACAGAGGAAGCAAAAAAGGGAAGAAAGAAACCTAGAGAGCCATGGCCTCAGTCCCACCTGCCATTACCTTGTACTAAAATCAGGCATTTATGGTGGACAGAGCATTTGGTTAGGACAAGATCTCAGGTCATGACCCCAGGTTTCTCCAACCGTTTGGAGAGTCAGAGAAGTACCAGTTGGTCAGGAATCGCAAACCAAAAGCCGAGCCAGGTTTGTTCGTGTGTTTGTTTGTCATATGGGATCTAAAATAGAATTCCACATATAAAACACAAAATAGCAATTATACAATACTGAGAAGCCAGAAAACTATTTTGTTTCAAACACATTAGTAATTGTAAAAGAATAGGATTCTGTTGATGCTCCTGAACAGAGGCATAGATGCTAAAGTTTTTCCAGAGATACCTACGTGATCCGAAAACGAAATAATGTTTGGGAGAGAAGTACTCAAAACCACTCTGTAACTGGAGTTTGAAACATCTGAAGCTTCTAAAGTCATGTACGCCTCCATTATGGTTATGACAAGGCATCCCAGAGAAAGACGAAGGGGCAGATCTGCACAGCGCCGTCCCCGAGCTGTGAATGACATTGAAAAAGTGGCCGACCATCTGAGACATCAGGCGAGCAATGGCCTGAGAAAGCTCAGTCAGCGGCGGAAGAGACAGGCTTTCCTTGTGTCCGCAGCACCAGAACTCTGCAGTCACCCAAGCTTGAAGCCTTGCAGTCCTGTTTTGTTCTCTCCCTCAGTTCTCTGAGCTAATCAGTCACCAAAAGTTGCTCAGTGGTTTTTTGTTTTTTTTTTTTCATTTACTTCACAGGTGTTTTTTTTTTTTATTCCTTCTGGGTAACAGCTGGGTACTGAGCCAAAAAAAAAAGAATATTACTCCTTAGTTTATCCCACAGGCCTCCTATCTAGTCTCCCTTTCTCCAGTTTATCCACATATCTCTGACTCACTTGCACACCGCTCCGTTTTTATAATAGTAGCAGTGCCAGAAGTCATGTGTGGGTACTGGTAAGAGTAGCCATCAGTTTTGGAGGGCTTTCTATTTGCCAGGCAGTGTGCTAAGAATGTTATAAATGATACATCACTTAATCCTCAGAAAATAAAACAACACCTATAAGAAAAGTTACATTTTCTTTAATCTTAGAGAAGAAACTGGGGTTTAGGGACGTTAAGTAACATATCCAAGGTCACACAGCCACCAGGTAGCTGAACCATGAGTAACACCCTAGTCTGAATCTGACTCCAGAGCCTCAGATTGCAACTCCTCGATTTCAATGACTCTCAAACAAAAATCTAATGTCAATCTGCCATGTAAAATTCTTCGGGAGCCTCCAATGCTTTTGGAATAAAACCTGAGCTTTGTAGCTGGCCAAGGTCCTGGTAATGTCTCTAACCTCACAGCCCTTCTCTCCTGCACCATCGCCCTGTGACGCAGGTTCACCAAGAAACCAGCCTCTCCTGAGACCCCAGGCCCTCCTTCCTCTGCACCTTTGCTTTGTCCTTTACCTGCTTCCTGGGCAACTGCCTTGTGATTTCCTAGTGACCTCGTTGTGACTTTCCCAGGCTGGGTTCAAGTGGCACCTTCTCTGCCATAAGGGATTAGAGGACCTCTGCTCGGTGCACCCCTAAAGCCTGGAGCACACTTCCACCTGTTCGCCTATTAAATTCCACATAGTTTTCTTACTTCCTTGACTTTCCCAAGAGATTAAAGTTTCTATGAATGAAAAAAGAGTTCTGTAACAAAACTGACAAATTCAATGATTAAAAAGTGACTCAGAGTGATTTGATCATAAATTCCTTGACTGGGCAGGTCATGGCAGTCACACCCAAGCATATAATTCTTTTGATAAAAGGTTTATCTGTGTCCTAAACAAGCCCAGTCCATTGCTGTTGTGCCGCTAAGTAAACACGTTTTTGAAATGCCAGAGTAATCCTCTTGTTCAGATCCCTGGGAGGCATAATCATCCTCAAAGGAGCACATAATCTGTCAACCGTCCTGTGTGAAGCCTGAGAGGAAAAGACACCTACCAAGAAGGTCTCCTAGTGGCTAACTGGACTCAGATTTTAAAAACCAGAGCCTGACAGTCATTTTGCGCAGGGACCTCTCCCGCAAACTGCACTTTACAGAGAATCTGGCATTGAAC
Source organism: Carollia perspicillata (assembly GCA_004027735.1). NCBI lineage: Eukaryota > Metazoa > Chordata > Mammalia > Chiroptera > Phyllostomidae > Carollia > Carollia perspicillata. Next base: position 16,990 of record PVKM010003502.1, on the reverse strand, counting down.
TGCCTGCCTCTGGGCTGAACTGCCTGCCTGCACTGTCTTTCTGCTGTGTGAGCCAGCCCTTACAAAGGTGTTTCTGGAATCCTATTTCAACTACTAGGACTGAGGATTTCCCCATCCAATCAGAGCTGCACAGCTCTGGCCAATCAGAGCAGATCCATTCTGACTAACCGAGATGGTGCCTTTTGAACCAAACAAACTGTGAGGTTTTGGAGCCCTCATTTGCAAGAGGATGGATCAGTCATGGACCTTAGGGCTGGAGACTCCTGTCCTTATACGCCAACTTCCCTCTGGCTTGGGGAGCACACTTCCCACTGAAGCCTGAGGACTGTTTCCCTGACTAGAGCTGAAACACCAAAGGTGTCTTGCCAGAACCGGTTTCGGCAGACCAACACAGGGCAAAGCAGATCTGCACGGAGCCGAGCAGACCATCGAGGGGCAGAACAGAGCTGTCTAGAAGAGAGGGGCCTGGCCCCAGCTGTTCCACAATCATGCCGTTCTCACAGTCATGCTGTGTCACAGTTGAGCTGTTGTGCACCGAATGAAGTGTCTTTCTTCATTGAACCCTAAATTGGGGATTCCTGTTGGCACTAACAGGCACTAATTGGGGATTCCTGTTAGTGCCAACAACCATCGGTTGACAATCCAACCCCCCCACCTTGCTGTCTCCTCCCTTCATGTAATCCCTAAGTTCCAAGTGCATAAAAGAAACTTCAAATTGCTGTTCTTCAGAGCATTTGAGATCTTGTTTTCTGGCATTTGTCTTCAATCTGATTCAAATAAATTCATAAAAATTCTCTACAGGTTTGGACATTCTTGTGTTGACATTCTCAGAATTTTCAGGGGAAAATGAATTCCAGTACATAAGTAATAAATACTCAGTAAATATTTGGGGGGAAGGAAGGGAAGGAGGGAGGGAGGGTAGGGAAGAAACCACTGGGATGAGATAAACACATGCAAGAATTCACAACTGACAGAAAATGTTCCACAGTGCGAAAAGTGCTGAGAACACAAAAGGAGTGACATTCTGTTTGTTTCTCAGTCCCCTTCTTTCCTCTCTTATTGTTTCCTGAATCTGGAGCTTCTTTGCTAGCCTCCTAAACCAGTTTTACTGCCTGTCATCCTTATAGCAAACTGCCATCATTTTAATCTTCTTAAATCACTCTCCTGCTCAATAACCTTCAACAGATCCTCTTTGCCTGGTAGATATGGTTTGGAATTTAGGGCTAAAGACATTGTACTTTATCTGATCTTTATCAGATGTACCCTTCAACATCCTCCTACCATTACTGCCTTCTTTTAGCTGCCCTACTCAGTCAAATTGGTTTACTGCGTCTCCCAACTGTTCTTGTCCGTTTCCACATCTGATTCTGTCTCCTTTGCCATTCTTTTGGTTGGCGTTCCTTCTCCTCCCACAGATTTGTGCCTGCATTTTGAGATATGAATAAATATCCCACGCCTCCTTAAGATCTTCTTTGTCCATTTTGGCCAAAATAATAATTTTCCTCTTTTAAAAGTTTTTCTAGTTCCTGCAATCGCCCCCTCCCAACACACAATGAATTTAAAGATGCTCCTATATCTGATTTGCTGAACAATGCAACAGACAAATTCCACAGCTATGATTCCATTTTATACCAGGATGAATCAGTGATCTCCAACTCCTGCTAAGCCCTTAACACTGCTCAGCATTTTTTTACATGCCAGTCCGGTCAGCTGCCTACTGTTTATTTTCTCATAGCACTGTTCCAAATCATGCACCATTTTTCTCAGGATCTCTGCAGACAGGCCTTCTAACTGATTATGTGCTAGTCACAGAAATTCACAAGAATTCCAAATCTATTAGACATTAACCAATTAAATTTTCTTTTCTCATGTCAGAAAATGTACCTCCATCTTCAAATCCATGTACCTTCCTCCAGGGGAAAAAATTTTCTATTTGCCTACCCAGTGTCCAGTTTCTTCTTCCTTACTAACAGAAACTTACTTTTATAGAAGCACAAAGCTACACAGTACATTTCTCAGCCTTTCTTACAGCTAAAAATGCCCAATAAAAAATAAGCGGAAGTCTCTTAAAGGAGGCAGACTCAGCTGAGAGGTTTATTCTTTTCCCTTCCTCTTTTCTTTCCGCTTCCTGGACCTCAGTTGGGATGGCTGGACCTTCAGCAGACATCTTGAACCATAATATGACATTAAAAATATAAACAGCACAAATAAAAAGGAATTTGTGTCCCAGGTGTACCTACCTTCATACTTGTTCACTACATGCGAGTCAAATTATCTTCTTCCTATGTAAGCTATAATTATTTTGACTTTTTATTATACCTACCTAAGGCTATTCTTAACTGATATGTTTTCAGTGACAGAAAAATTAGTTAAATCTCAAGTCTGTGCTCTTGATATTATACTCTGTGGTGTGTGATTCTATCAGTTAACTTTCCTCGTGCCTCTCTCAGTGTATTCCTCAAAGTGCACAGTCAAGTTCAAGTCTCTCAGGCATTGGAAAAGAAGAGAAAAAAGAAAATTACTAAATCCTTTATCCCACCTTAGGTACCACCCTGCCTCTCTCTTCAGCCACATATCTCAGAGAAATCGTGAATGTTTCGTCTTTTTCATTTTTCTTTTCCTTTTTTACTCATCCTCTTCAATCGTGTCCTTGTTTTATGCTACATCACCTTGCCATTTGCCAAATTATTCCTTTTCTATCCTTACCCCACTTGAATACTCTTCCCTATCTGACACAGGTCGTTTTTCTAAGCTTTTCACAATACTGTCCTCTTGATTTTTTTTCTCTGACAATCCTCAACATCTGCAAGCTGGTCTTCCTCTTCCAGTCCCTCAGAGTTGATGTTGACCAGCAATCTCAGCTGGAGCCCTTGGCCGGGTTCTTTTCTTCCTCTACACACACTGCTGAGTGGCCACACCTTCTGGGTCTATGGCTGCAACTGCTGATAACTCTCAGACCTTTACCTCCTCCCCAGGAGGATCTGCTGAGATCCCAACCTACCCAGTCATGGCCTGCATAGAACGCCCTACACGTACCTCAATTTCAAATTCACAGATCCAAATTTGTGTGATTCTCTCAAAACTTTTCATTTGTATGCATCCTCTGCCTTAGTCAAAATCATGTCCAATAAAAACCTTAAGAAGCATCCTAAATTCCTCTATGTTCCTCATTTCCTATGGCTGATGAATGAACAAATTATCTGAATTCAAACTGTTTAATATCTCCTCTATTTATCACTTCCTCTCCATCCTACTAATGCTGCTTGAACTCAGGACATCCTTGGCTCTTTCTAATTCTTTAATAATCTCTAAACTGTTGATCTTTCTCTCTTCGTTCCCATTCTTCCTCAACCACAGTCTCCTCTGTAGGCAGAGTGATCTTGCTAGAGTATAAATCTGCTCATATTGAACCCTTTTTAAAAAAGACTTCAATAAAAATAATAAGTAGATTCAATATATCAGTATGTCGTCACAGTAACCAAGACTGCATGGTATCATCAGAGGAATAGGCACATAGATCAGTGGAGCAGAATAGACAATCCAGAAATAAACCCACACAAATAGGCCCAACTGATTCTGGGCAAAGTTAGAAAAGCAATTCAGTTGAAGAAAGACAGGCTTGTTGACACAGTGCTGGAGCAGCTGGACATCCAGACCAAAAAAAAAAGAGAATCTTCACCAAATCTCATACCTTATGCAAAAATTCAAAATGGATCATGGACTTGAATATAAATATACAACTATAAAACTTTTAGACAAAAATATAAGAGAAACTCTCAGGATCTAGGGTTTGACAAAGAATTCTCAGTCTTAACACCCAAAGCATTATGCATGAAAGGAAATTTGATAAATTAAACTCCATCAAAATTAAAAATTTTGTTCTGTGAAGGATCCTGTTAAGAGAATGAAAATATAAGCTATAGACTGGGAGATAATGTAAAGTACTTACATTATCTAACAGCTAGAATATACAAAGGACTCTCCAAAATCCATAGTAATAAAACAAATAACCAATTTGAAAATGGACAAAAGATATAAACAGACATTTCACTAAAGAAGAATATACAGATGGAAAATAGGCAGATGAAAAGATGTTCAACATCACTAACCATCAGGAAAGGCAAATTAAAAGTATAATGAGACACATACCAGAACGGCTAAAATAAAAACTAACACAACACCAAATGAGGATGGTAAGGACATAGGGAAAATAGATCACTCATACATTTCTGGTGGGAATATAAGATGGTACAGTTATTCTGGATAGCAGTTTGGTCATTTCTTATAAAACTAAACATGTAGATATCATACAAAGCCACAATTGTACTACTGGGCAATTATCCAGTAATGATGAGAAATGCAAACTTTTGTGCACACAAAAACTTGTGCACAAATGTTTATAGCAGCTTTATTCATGATAGTTCCAAAGTGGAAAGAACCAAGATGTCCTTCAATGAGTGAATATTATTGAACAATTCAATGAACAAACTATTAATATATGCACCAATCTGAATAACCTCCAGGAATTTATGGTCAGTTTTAAGAAAAAAGCAGCTGATCCCAAAATGTTCCTTACTATATAATTCCATTTATACAACATAACACATCTTGAAAAGATAAAATTATAGAAATTAAGACTCTATTAATGGTTGCCAGAGGTTAAGGAGGGGGTGGAGATGAGAAGGAAATAGGCATGACTATAACAGAACAACATGTGGAATTCTTATAATGATGGAAATGTTCTTTACCTTGGATGTATATGTATCAGTACCTGGATTATAATGTTGTACTGTAGTTTTGCAAAATGTCATCATTGAGGGAAAGGCTCCACAAGATATCTTTATATTATTTCTATTAAACACAAATCTACAATTATTCAAAAATTAAAAGCTTATTCTTTTTCAAAAAAAGAAAATTACTCTTCAGTGTTTATTCATTACCTTGGGGATAAAGGTCATAATTACCCAACAGCAGCTGGGGTCCTGCTGTTCACTGTCACTCTCTAGGCAAAATTTCAGAGGCAAAGTTTTGGTGAGAAAAGAAAGGAGTCTTTATTCAAAAGCTACACAAGTTTGGAATCACAACTTTCTGCACACATTGGGCACTTACAGCTTTAATCACTTAAACCTACCAATTAGCACTAAAATCTTTAACTCCTAAGTTCCCCTATCTTTTTAGTTTTTTGTAATTATCTTATTTCTATAGGATTAATTTACAAACTATAGGATTAAAAGAACATAAGATTAAAAAGCTACACAATTTTGGAGGAACGGCAGGCTTCTGCCTCAGAGCCTGTCATTTCTAGACACCTTAAGAACAACCCTGCCACCCTCTGCCAGGCCCTCCTGATCCTAGGCTCTGCCTGCGCTTTTCTTCTGCCATCCAAAATCCATCCAAAATACCATCTTCTGGGAAACACAAGCAACTGCAGCACAATCATCCAGGCATCCTCGGGGTAGAGAGCCAGAGAGCCGGTCTCTGCCCTTCTTTTATTTTAAATGTTCTGGCCGATAATTCCCTGCGCACCAGAGGCCTTCCGCTTCTCAGCCAAATCTGTCATAGGCTGCTCCCCATTGCCTCCAGCACCTCCTCCTACCACCCACCCCTCCCTACTCCTCATCAGGGATGTGAGCAGATCTCTCTGCATCAATTTGCGTTCCTTTGCTTACAAGTAACTCAATTCAGTTTTGAAGAAAAAAATTATTTAAACATTCCTTGGCACTACCAAAGATATGAAATAGGCATAATATATCTAGATTTCAGCAAGATAACTAAAAAAATATTCTAGAGATATCAGCGAAGGGGATTAGGTGAAGAACTTGCTTTCTAAAAAGACTGAATAATATATGCAATCTCCTGGAAGCAGCTGATAAGCCTTTTCTAGAATGCAGATAGGTATCCAGGGCCCTGGACGGTGAAACAGATACGTCGCTAATCGAGGTTCTCATCTAGCTACCAGAAAGATTATTTTAGTAATGCCGAGGGGACTCTCTAGTCTCTTAGAGACTATCACCACTCCCACCAACCATAGAAAACTGAAGCTCCTCCAAGTCTGTTTGCTTTACTTTCCTTAAGCCCTTTCTTTTGTTATTTTGAAAAGCTTGAGATTAGCAAAAAAGGAGTTGTGGTAGACTGAGCATCAGCATAGACATCATCAAAGTTCCTTTAATATTAAAGCTTCTTACCGTTAGTCTTGCAGGTTTCAAAGTTAGACTAGCAGAGCCGTGCCTCTGTTGGGGCTTAACTCCTTCAAAAATGAATTTTTACTCCACATTGCCATGGAAAACATTTTTTAATTGTAGCCTAGGTAACAATAAAACTAGAATCACAGCTGGCTGCAGAGGTGGACCCCAATGGCATTGCTTGTAAATTGGTGTCCCTTGGCTGGGAGTCCCCTGCGCACTGCCGCAGGGACACAGAATGGCTGGTGGGCGAGAATTCCTGTGCCCTTGGCATTCTTTGGCTCTGTCACTTGGATAAATTATTGACTGCTTAGCTTCAGTTTCTTCATCTGTAAAACACTGACAGCTCCTTGACAGTAATATGCACTTCATAAAGATGTTAGGAGAACTAAATGAGAAAATGCATTAAAATATTCAGCCCACTATCTAGGACATGCTAAGTGCCCAATAAATATTACCTGTTATTGTGAAGTCATGTAAGTGGGCCACCTGGGGGTAGCTCTGCCTCTCCTTTTACCACCAAGACCACTTATAAGACATTATTACATTTTCTTATAAAAGGCTTACTTTCTACCTCCAAACAAAAGCAAAATGCATACCATACGTCCAACTCCAAAAGCAGCACCACATAAGTAGCTGAAACTATGGTTCTATGAGCAAGTGAAGGGGATGGTTACATTGCACCCCGCACAGAAAAACATCTTTAAAAATCCGTTTTAAACGTCTCTGCTTTTCCCCCAGAATTTCTCGCCCTATGACTACTGTCCCAGCTGCTGTTTCTTAGTCCTCAGTTTCCCCAGTTGTACCCCCTTCCCATGCCTCTTATCCCTTCATATACATATTCCTCCCCCTTCTTATAAATTAGAAATATTAATTTATAAGTTTGTGTGAAGTAAAATAGATTATATCTGCATCACCCTCAGTAGATCAATTAAAGTATACTTTAATTATACTTTATGTCGTATAGTTTGTGTTCAGATTTGGTGTCACAAGATTATAGAACACTAGAATGCTTTTATTTACACCCATTAGAATGCCAAAGTGGATGGATGCTTGCAATAGGTTCACCTAATTGCAATTAGCGTGTTGGCCACAATATGTTGTTCATCAGATACTATCCTCCAGGGGGTGATCACCCAATGCCAGGGCAAGGAGAAGGGACCCTAGTGCGAGAAAGTACTTTTAAAGGTGTGTTTCTGCCTTTTAAGGGTATTACAAATGCTAGCATCTCAGACTTCGAGCAGATTTCCCTTTTCCCAGAACTCTGTTGGCCCCAAAGCAGTGGGTACGCCCTAGCCCCATGGACGAAGTGGAGGAGTCTCTTTCTTGCTCTTGCTTCCAACATGGAAAAGCCTCTGAGAATTCTGAGAAAAGGTCTATATGAGCCACGTGGATTGACAGCCTCACTGAAAAGTAGATTAGGGGTGTGTGCACATGCCTGTGTGTGTGTGTGTGTGTGCTACAACTTTCTGTTGAGGAGCTAGGTTGGAACCTATACTACAAAAGGAGAGATCTATCCCAGGTAGGCATGTGAGAAAAGAGAGCAATTGGGAAAAATAAAGTGGCATCTAAAATGACACTTGAAAAAACGATCTGAATTACCCGAGTGAAAAAGGCAGTGAAAGAAAAGCGTCTCTGGCAGAGAGAAAGTGTAAAGACCCAGAGGCAACAGGTAAGATGGTATGTTTTCAAGAAATAAAGGCCAACCTCACTTGGTATTTTCAGGAGGTCTTATCCAGCTACAAAGCCTGCCCACTCTGCTGAATCTCTCACATGACACAAGAAAGGATTCAGGCGGGGAGACCTGTAGATGGTCAAGAGAAACTTGCTGGGGCTTTGGGCCACCTTCTGTCCCTCTCGTCTTTGACACAAAGCACAGGTAGGTGGGTGTCAACATTCACAAATTCAATCTAGTCCAACTGCTTCTCAGTCCTTAGCGTTCATGTGAACTGTCTGGGGGTCATGTCACAATGTAGAGTCTGATGCAGTAGATCGAGTGTGAAACCTGCATCTCTGACAAGGGCCCAGATGATGCCCATGCGGCTGACCAGTTTGTGTAGCAACAGTTCAGTGATTCAAATCACAGCTTGCTACTCTGAGTGAGACATCAGCACATCCTCCACTCACAGTCACTTATCTAGGAAAGTAATGTTGTTATCTAGTCTCTTTGATCTTTCATCCTGGAAGATATTTTAAAGACCAACTGGTCCAATTACTTCACTTCAGAATGAAGGAAACAGCCCAGAAATGACAGGTGACTTGCTTCAGGTCACAGAGCTATTAGTGATGCTCAAGTCAGGAATACTCAGCATTCCTACCCAGAAGGGTCTTTCCTCCCCACCACACAGCTATTCCTCTTCAGGAAGTCCAGTCAAAGATTAATGCCATCTTTGGTTACCTGGTTTGGGGAAGAGGCTTCAGAGAGTGGAAGAAGAAAAGAATTTGGTCAAAAATCATATTGACATGACCGTACACGGGATCCTAGAACCAGGTTATATTTAAATTGGGGTAGGACTTCTCAGTCTAGGCAATTTATTTTGTATCTTTCTAAGTATGTGTCCACAAATTAAATAACCCTAACCATATGCTTTACTTTCTTATAATGCTGCATTTATGGTATACAGTATCCCAATATAATTTTTTAGCATTTTTAGTATTTGCAAAATTCCAATAATATTAACAAAATCTTAACCTGATAGGGGAAAAAAATAGTGCCATATGTCCAAACAGCATTCTCCAACTAAAAGATATATGTAATAGGTTTATTTCTGTTATGCAAGATGCAAGCTGTAAAAATTTTAGTCATTAGCAACGACAACAAATGTACTGGTTCTTACTTATACATACATGATTTTATATAGAAACAAAAAATTCTTACTCTAAACTTCCCAGATTTAGAATTTTCCAGTATCCATGCCAAGTAATTTGACAGAGCTTCAAGAATTTCCTTTCCATCTAGGCCTTTTTTTTTCTCTTGATAAATAAGTAGTATATTTGGCATTCTTTATTTTGATATTGAATTATCCTAAGTAACCACATTCAGGTTTCTGCTGTTCACTCATATTAACAGGCGCTGTTTACCTGTCCTTGTGTTTTTAAGCATTTCTTTTCATTTGTTTCTTGATTTAAAAGGAAAACAAATCCTATTGCCCTCAAAAATTTCTACTATTTAAAGTCATGTTTAAAGAAATATTTTGGTTACCTTTAGATAAATTAATTCTAATAAACTTTCAACAAGGATCTTTATGGTGGTTAAATTTTTCCAAGCCCATGGCATTTTCACAACTAAGCTCATGAGAATGATGCTTTAGTGATGGTTATATTGGAAGTCTCTTGTCAAACCATGTAACGTAGTTGTGTGTGGCAGAGCAACTTATGGACTCGTAACTTGTGAAATGATCGATAAGATGGAGTTGATCATTTTGGAAATATAACCAAGTCTCAGGGTCTTGGAAAATCATCAGAGTAAATACATTCAATATAATAAAACACTATTAGAAGGTGGTTTGTGTTTTCGCAGTTGAAGTTAAACCACAAGTCACAACTTGTCCCACACACACAGAATGATATCTGTGTGTTTGTTTCACTTCAGCACAAAAAGGCCTATTACCTGTGTGCTATCTCCATCTTCAGAAAGGAGCATTCATCCCAGCGTGGCTGACTGTGCACATCTGTACACTCCTCAGTTAATAAAAATTTCAGAATATCGAACTTTACGAGGTACAAATAAACTGTGCTATAAATCCATTCTACAAACCTTGGCCCACATGTGTAGAAGGTGACAAACGTCCCTCTTATCATTCTCCACTTTGGCCTCTAGCAGAGGGTCTGTCTCCAGCCCCTGGAGGTCATCTGTTAAAGCTCCATTGCCCAGTTAGCATCAGGTGCCATCAGAACTTTGCTCAATTACAAAAACACTCGTCTGCTACCCCACCAGAAACAACGGTAAGATCCATGCATTAGAGGATTAAGCCGCAGTCATTAATAGACCAGCTGAAGGAAGCATACTCTAGTGACTGTTATAAAACAGTGGCCTATCTATTAACAGTTATTTATTTCAGGAGTTCTTGGGGCTTACTCTTTTGCTTCACTGAGCCAAAAAATATTTATTGATCTCCTACCATGCATCAGGCACTGGGCTGCTGTTGGAGACATAAAATTAAATAGAACAAGCAGAATCTCTCCTGTGTAAGGTTATTATTGCAAACCAAAAATGCGACCAGATAAACACTGTCAGTGCAAAGGGAGATACAAATCTAAATAAGGCATAAAGTTGTTTGGAAGTAACGTTCCCCTCTTTGAGTCCCACAGTGGTTTTCTTCTTACACGGTTTATTCAAAACGTAATCATGGAACACCACGTACTAAGTACCAGGCATGGTACTTGATCTTGAGAATATAGATATGAAAAAGATACAGCCTGTATTTAATACACTAGTATTAGAATATGCACTAGTGGAGAAGACAGTATTACACAGTTACAGAAATAATTAAAACCATTTGCTAAGAGCTGTGAAGCAGAAGTGCCAAGTGCTATAATAGGGCTAATGTGGTCTTATACGCAAGAGTCTTGTGTACACAAAAGTATGTGCAAGATATATATTTGTTCATCTCTTTATCATATACAGAGCTTAGAGAAGTACATTTTTAAAAACTGACAAATAAATATTTGTTGAGTTATTGATCCCTGAATTTATGAATGGGGTCAGAAAATCAATTCTCAATAATGAAAATATTAACAAAATAACTAGTTACAGTGCTTTTTATTGCTGTTCAAGGATATTGCCAGTTCTCCTCTTCCAAGCACATAGTAGAATTGTACTTTCCTACCCTTTGAAGATAAGCATGACTGTATAATTTGATTTGACCAGTGAAATATTAGAATTGATGTGTATCACTTCCAGCTAAAACCTTTAAGAGGAGTGTGCAATGACATGCATTTTCCCCCTACTATGACTACAACATTCCAGATGAGGGGTGTGGTCTATTTAGCCTGTGTCTTTGGGTGAGCAAAACACGCAGCAGGGCCTCACTGACCAGAGAGGTCCATGTAATCCAATGGAGAAATAACCTTTGTTGTTTTTGTTCTCCCAGATTCTAAGGGTTGTTGAAAGAACAAAGATTATTTCTCAGAGATTATAATAGCCGTTTCTTGTAGGACTTTAATCTAATTCATATTAACTGATAACCTAAGGATAGACAGGTTGACATAGTGTAGAAAATTTAAGGTGGGCAGGGACATCTAGGAGAAGATAAACTATTGATAAGATTAGAGCACTTCCTAAATCTTGGCAAAACTTAGAGTGCTCTCTGAAAAAGTAAATATCCCTTTGAAACGCATTCTATAAAATGCAGTGTGTTTGTTATAAGGAAGTTTATTACTGTTATAGAAGTATTGTGCATGTATGTGCTGGTAAGAAATACTCAAAGAGAAAAATGGACAAAAAGAATGTATCACTGTGTCTCTACTGTGCTCTGATGTAGTTACCAATGACTACAGAATGTTGGTCATAATGAGAAAGGATCGCTTTCTAGGACATGCTAGAGTGAAGCTATCATCAGCTTAGTGACACCCAATTATCTTTTTCAGATTCTGTATTCACCAAGCAACTTCCTCTGTTTTGGATTCCTGAATGTATCTTACTAGCTTGCCAAGTATATCTGTTGTCAGGAATTAACAATTTGACATTCTCCTATGATTGTGATTAACTAGACTGTACTTTGTAAATTCGATCATTTGGGGGTAATTCGATTTTTATAAAGTTTCTGAATATGCATTATTGAGAACCTGGCCCTACATCAGTGTCAGTTCTATAAGGCAGAGACTTTCAACCAGTGTGTCGCAGCACGCTGGTGTGCCTCAAGAATTTTTAAAATATGCAAGAAATATTTGACTATTTAGTCAGGGACACTGACCTCTTTTCCCTTAGATTGTCAAATGCAAAAATGACAGCAGCTACCCTGGCCAGTGTGTCTCATTGGTTGGAACATCATCCCATAAACCAAAAGGTCGTGGTTCGGCTCCCACTCAGGGCACATGCCGAAGATGTGGGTCTGGTCCCTGGTCTGGGTGCGTAATAAAGGCGACCAATCCATGTATCTTTCATGCATTGATGTTTCTTTTCCCCTCTCTCTCCCTCACTTCCCCTCTCTACAATTAAAAAGCATGTCCTCAAATGAGGATGAAAAATAAAAAATAAAACAACAGCCAACACAATAGCCATTGGTGTGAATGAATCAAAATTATACCTACTTTTGTCAGATCATCAAAAAATATGTATTTTGGGGTATGCAGCAGAATTTTAGTAATTAGTTTACATGTGCTATGAGATAAAAAAGGCTGAAAATCACTGTGCTAACGTGTTGAGCTTACAAGGCACCCAGTCTGAATTGACTGTCAGCCTTATTGGGACACATTTGGGGCTGGAAGACCACACTGTCAGTGTCTTAACTAAAATCGCAGCTATGGCTGGAAAGTTACATAGGTTGAAGTTATGAGAAATGAGAGACATGTTTACAGTAACAATCTCAATCTTGAAGTTAGAGATGATACTTCCAGAAGTTAAACTGTGAAGGTTGTTAAAATGACCACGAGCTCCCCACTGTCAAAACATATGAAGCAGAATGTTCAAAAAAGAATCTTTCAGAAGTGGGCTATCTTTTAACATTTAATGTATTTGAATTTTTGCCACTTGTAAAACATCACCATTATGAATACTTTGAGAATTATTGCTAATACATTATGTATTTTATTAGAAAGGTATTATTTCTCTATCTTATATAATCCATAAGCTTAACCAAATACTGAAGTGTAATTGTATTATGTTCAAAGTCTCATTTTTTAGTTAAATATACTTCTAATTTGATACCTGCAAATGTAAGAAGAAGGCAAGAATTCATGTAACAGACATTTGATGAGCAATGATCTTGACTAGAGAAATATTAGTCTCTTAAGGAATGGGTTTGAATAGTTATTCTTAAGTAATGACAAATGTCCCCAGTATGCTGAACAAATATCAATGGGGGAAATCATAGACAGTGATTTAGAACATATTAACTGGAAATAAGGAAATGTATTGAATATAAAGGAAATAAAATGCATTAGTACAATGACAATAATAAAAAATAAATTCAGCAGAAACTGCTGTTGAAAATATTAAAGAAAAACACCAAGCATGTTAAAGATGAAAGGGGAAGCAGTAGATAACTGATCATCATTTCAAAACTGTTCCAAGAACTGTAGTCCACGGCTGGTTTTCCTTCTGCACATACTATTATGTAAGAAACAGTTTTCAGTTCACGTAGTAATATTTATGCTGCAATTTTTATGTAAATATGTTTATAAATATTAATATCCTCACAACAACACTGTGGGATAACTAAGACATGCACAGAGATGACAGGCTGAGAGCTTGAAGTGGTGTTTGGCTGTGATGCCAAGGGCTGCCGAGGGAATTCGTAAAAGAGCTGACAACAGAGTCAAAAGTGCCGCCAGGGCAAAGGAAACTGTCAGGGCTCCCTTGTCCTGTCTGGACTCCTGTCCTCCACAGCGACACACGGAGTCAAAAGCACCTGCTTCCACGTTACCCCTGCAGGGTCAGCAAAGCTATCACAGAGGCTTCTTCTGTCTTCGCACTTGGTGTTTCACAGAGTTAGATATCTCACTTCTCCTGAGAAAACAACACATATTTCACATCAGAGACCTGCTTCAAGAAGTCATCCATGAGTCCAATGAGAGAAGTCTCCTTTGGACCTAAGAAGGAATATCATTGCGTTCTGCAAAGCTAAAATCAATCATACTTGTACTGACTCATCTGAATTCTTAGTGACTAACACTTTTGTTTACACGCTTTTAATGTTAGGGAGTTTATAGTTTTATGTAGCTGCTGGTGACTAACTCTCCTGGTTTACCCGGGACTGAGGATCTCACAATACAAAGGACTTTCTGTATTAACATTGGGGAAGCAACAGGAAAACCCAAATGAATGGTTGGTCACCTTACCTGTGGGTAATGAAATATGCTGGTTTTTCTTTGTTCATTTTATGTGACTAATGAATTGAACTAAACCAATTATCTTATTCCTGTAGGTAAATAAGCATACCTAGGAAAAGTTAAATTTGAGCAAAAAAATTTAACATATTTTTTAAAATATACCTTTTAGTGAGTCTGGCCAAATTTTCATAGCTAGTTAAGTTCATATACTGTATTTTAATTTCCATGTGGTAGGAGCATCACTATATATAAAATTCCATAAGGAAAACTCATTTTAAAGGGGGCTGGAGGTCAGGCGAGGTGGGCAAATGAGGGAAAAGAGACTTTGCTTGGGGAATGGGTACATGACACAGTGTGCAGATAACGTTTTATTGAGTTATACCCTTGAGACCTGTGTGGTTTTGCAAACCGATGTCACCTCAATACATTGAATAAAAAATTTCTTTCTTTGAATAAGAGTCAGACTAAAGAGGTTAAACTGCCCCTATCCCATCACAAGGCTTCTTCTAACCTATGGCCCTCAGCCACCCTACCTGAGAGCCCGACTCAGGGTCACAGGAAACTTCCTAATGTTCTCCAGGGCACAAGAGAATCAGGGTCTTCCCCTGTTTTCTGCCTTGGCTGCCCCGCCTGCCAGGCCGTGCTAGATAAGGCCTTCTCTTGGAGATTACAGTCATGCTGACTACAACCTGAGGAGCAAGAGCACTCCTTGCTCTGAGGTATCCCCATCATCCCCTCCCTTATGACTGCTCAGCCAGAGGAGAGAAGCAGAGATCGGGCCCATTTCAATCACCCAAGGGGGGTCTTAGCTCTCACCAAGGTCCCTCTGATTCTCCTCTTTCCACCTGCTTGCTGACCTCCTCTCTCCTTTTGGGAGAGAAACCAGCTCTTCTGTCATCATCTACGCATTTCTCCACCGTGGATGGAGTAGACCACTCTGTCCCCCAGGCTCTGGCTCCCCTATGACTATTTACTGTCTATGTGACTATGAGGACAGAGTTTCTTTTTTATTTTTAATCTCATTATGCCCATTTTCTCATCTAGAAAAATTGGAATAATTGTAGTATCTACATCATATAGATTGTTGTAAGGATTAAATGAATTAGTAGGTATAAAATGCTTATAAAAGTTTTGACACAAAGTAAGCCCTCAATAAAAGTTAATATTTTTATTTTGTTGTGATTAGCTTTTGTTAATCCTCACACAAGGATATTTTTTTTCATTGCTTTTAGAGAGAGAGGGAGAGAAAAAGAGAGAGAGAGAGAGACAGAAAGACAGAGAAAGAAACATCAATGTGATTGGCTGCTTTCTAATATGCACCCCAACCAGGGATTGAACCTGCAACCTGGTTATGTGCCCTGAATGGGAACTGAACCCACAACCTTTCAGTCTACTGGATGATGCTCCAACCAACTGAGCAATAACGGCCAGGGCTTGCAATTATTTAAATTTCAGCTGTACATTGAAAAAATAGTAATAATTTTTTTCTTTCACAAGCTGCTTCTTACAATATAGGAACCCTTTTTTTTACAACTTGTTCCTAGTAAGGACTCAAAAGTCTACCTTGAAATTCAGGTGCAAAAATTAACTCTCTTCATTTAGAGTTCTTGTGTGCCCTCCTCTTTTTGGCCTTCGGTCCTTTGCTCTGCTTTAACTTGAAAGAGTGTCACTCAATCTCAAATTAGGTTATAAAAAGAAAAAATACAAGAGTGATATTAGTTCCTCTTGCCAGCTATGTGACCTTGGCAAGTGACTTAAATTTTAGAGGCTTGAATTTTCTCATAATAATAATAATTTTGTGATTGAGTAAATCAATCAACAAATTATTTATTGAGTACTGTATGACAGACACCTTGTCTGGTTCTGGAGATAAAACCTTGAACCAGACCGACATCGTCACTACCCTCATTGAGTTTATAGTCTAGCATGAAAGCTAGAGAGTAAACCAACAATTGTAGGCAAATGTAGTAATGTCGATTGTAATGAAAACTACAAAGGGGACTTCAACCCTTCAACGTGGTCAGAGGCTTCCTGAGGAAGAGACATTTAGGCTGAGGCTTGAAGTGGGAGACTTTATTGAAGACTTGAAGATGAGCTGGGATACAGGGTAGAATAATGACCGATGAAATGAAATGAAGTTAACCAGTTGTCTTATTTTGTAGGCAATCAGATATACATGGTGCAACATTAAATTTGAGCAAGAGTAAACATTTTTCATGATAAAGTCATGTGCAAAGTAGTGACAAAGGAAGAAACCTCACATTTCCTAGACGCCCAACGAAGGTCTTTGTGGCTGGATGGAACAAAGAAGGACAGTGGCAGAAGGTGAGAATGAACGTCACAGGGGCCAGACCTGCAGGGCCCTCTAGGCTCTAGAATGTGGAGATGCGATGAGCTAATAAATGTAAAATTTTAGCACTTAACAACCCTTCACTTAACATTAATTTCTGAACATTCCTTAACAGCGATTCCTTTCTGTATATTCCTTCTGCAATGCAGAGTTTCTTAACTTCATTATAATTGTTGGTGCTCTTCATATTTAGTATTTTAATTTAAGTTGAGGCACTTCACATATAGTCTCATCTCATAAATAACTTGCATATCTGTTTATGCTAGGAATACTCTCATCAAAAGTTTATGTCTATTACTAAATAATGCAAGACTTTCCTAAAATTATTCATTTTTACCTTACAGTATATTATGATGGATGTCATATACATATGAATATGAGTATACAGATACATAGATATAGGTGTCCTATTTATATATGCAAATTTAGAAGTTTTAAACAGAAAAGTTTAAAATTACTTATCTCT
>PVKM010003501.1:0-57233 GCA_004027735.1 Carollia perspicillata | reverse complement strand
ACCCGTAGGGGATTTTCACTGCTCCTAGTTTTAAGCTGCAGGGCCTCAAGGAACCTATTAATCCGCCTCACAAAACAGACTTTCCGGGTGGGCTCGGGGACGCCGTCCAGCCCCGTGCTGCGGTCTTCTCGCTCCCTGTGGAACCGCTCCCCCTCCAGCGCCACCAGCTGGTGGAGGCGTAAGGAGCTTTGCAGCCGGGACTAAGGGGCAACAGCTACTCAGGCTCCAGGAATCTTACTTCAGCATTCCTTCTTGGGAAGCCTGTCCTTAAATACTTTATACACTACTTTATTGGACTATTACTCACTACTATGGAGAAAAAAAGTCACTGCTTTAGCTAACACTGATGAAGCCATTCCCATGGGCCATTGTAAGTGGTAAACATTTGCTTATCGAGTCTCTGCAACAAGGGCTGGGGCATGTAATGTTAAGCTCCCCATGGTGTACACAGAAGCCCTAAAGAAACCAAAGCCTAAAGAAATAAGTGGCTTCCTGGCAAGGTGCAAACCATACTGACCTTGCTTGTGTTTTTATAATCACTACTACTCAATGCTTATTACAACTGAACATTTTCCGTGACCAGACCCTCTCTTCCTGAAAAGCTTCCCAACTGTATGGGAGCTTCCATCTTACCGTGCCTCCCCCCACTGCCTGCCCCCCCACCCCCGACCACACCACAGCGGCGCATGGAGAGCCGCTGGCACAGTGCCAGTCGGTGTTTGCAGATTTGAGAGAAATGGAGAGGGACTGGGAACCAAATATTCAAAGTTAAAACCCCTTCTTATTTCATCTCAAAAGAGAACTGGGAGCTTTCTAATATTTCCTACCAAACAATCAAGAACTGATAAAATAACAATATAAAGTTAACATCGATTTCAGAAAAAGGGCACATCCAGGCACTGAGTTTAAACAGTTGTTCTTAATCCTTAAAGCCTATATTTTCTAAAATGACAAATATCTTCTAAATGTCTATTTATGTTTTATTATAACAATTAAAAAACACTTTTATATCAACTTCCATTAGGTGTATCATTCTTTTACAATATTTTGCTTTGAATCACAAGAATATGCATTCTTTAATAGAGATCCTTTATGATCAGAACTGGAGAAAAAGGGAAGAGAGAGAGAGAGAGAACTGGGAGTGAAAGTTCTTCCAGCCACTGTCACTGTGAAGTCCAGGCAGGCTGAGTCCAGGTGGGCAATTCCTAACCAACGTGCCCCAGGAATGTTTAAAATGTGCAGTACCTGACTATTCAGTCAGGGGCACTGACCTCTTTTCCCTCAGACTGTCCAATGAAGAAAGTGACCAGAGACAACACAAAATAGCCATCCGTGTGCATGAGCCAAAATTATACCTGTTTTTTGTCAGATTAACAAAAAACATGGTTTTTGGTGTGCTGCAGTATTTCGGTAGTTTACGTGTGCCATGAGATGAGAAAGGCTGAACACCACTGGTCTAGAGAACAGAAAAGAGAAACTCGATGATGTTTTTGAAAAATTTGGAAAGCTCTGAATATGTTCCTCATGTGAAGTTACCAGTCTCCAGAAAAAAGGAAACAGAACAGAAGATAAAACACAGAAGTATATCAGTTTGAACGACTCAGGCTGCCATCTCCTACCAATAAAAACAATGAATAATTAAAATGTTTCCCAGGGCGGAAAAAAGGACAAATTGTGAAAAATCACATGGAATGCCTTTGTTGGTCCGCGATCCTGCCCTTAGACCACTCGAAGATACTTGTTGGGGGTTAGGGAGAGATACTGAGAAGTGAAAACTGGAATGCACAAACCACAGAAGAGCTCCCCCTGAGAGCAAGGCGGGGAAGGAACAATGGACGAGGAGAGGAGCCAGAAGGGAGACAGAGGCTCAGAGAGGCTCAGGTCCCTGCCCTGCCCAGCCTCCGGGCCTGGCATCCAGGCAGAGGCAGCAGGTTTCCTGCACAGCTGGTGCTGCAGGGGAGTTTTGCTGTCCTCCTCACCTCAGGTATTGAAAGGAATCCGTTGACAGTGACCCCCCAAAGTAAGGTGTGCCATCGACCCCAGGCCCCCAGTCAGAAAACGTCCACCCCAGAGCCGACTTACCCAACAGCTGCACAGCGACTGGGGCGAGAGACAGGAAAGTCAGGAGCAGAGACAGCCTCATGGCCCAGAGTTTATCCTTCCCCTCCAGTGATGGAGAGGAGAGGCTACAGAGGGACCCAAACAAGGAGGGCACTGGATCACTCCTTCCCCTGCTGACTCTCAGAGCAGCCCTGCTGAAAAGAAGGGTGGAGGAAGCCCTCGCTTTTAAAGGGCTTCTGAAATTAGGGAAAACCTCCAATAAGGAGATATCCTGTCACATGAGGGAGGTTGGAGAAAACAGGAATTCAAAGTTACAACTTTGCTGGGTAAGCTAACTTCTGAGAGGAGCAGACACGGTGGAAGGGGAGAAGGGGACACGTGTGGGAGAGGAGTCACCACAAGGGGAGAGGGCAGAGGACGGTGGTGAAAGAGGAGGAGCAGGGCGGCCCTGCTGGCAGGGCAGAAGTGAAACAGCTCCGGGGCTCACAGCCCTTTCCGATGGGGCTGTGTGGAGAGCCAGCTGGAGGCCATTACCTGGGTCAGACGGCTGAGGTTCCCTCTAGGAAGCAGCTGAGTCCAGGGTCCCCCTGAGCAGACAGCCCTGCTCTCCAGGGACAGAAATGGCAGGCGCTAAACAAGACAGTTTATGGCAGAAACATTTTCTTAATGGCTGGAGTCCATCCCCCTCAGGTTCCATAATCAGTGCTTTTTAGAGGATCTCTTTTTCTTTGAAAGCTTCAAAAGAAGCTATGTGCATGGAGCTTTGTTCCTTTAGCTAGGAGAATAGTGAAAAAGAGGCTTAGACCTGAGGGAATTACAGTAATGCTGGGAGAGAGAAAGTTCCAGAAGTCTTTCTCTTGCAAGTTCTGGAGAAAGCCAGAGAAAACACCAACAAAGGATTTGCAGTAAAGCTTTGCGGCCAGGCCTCACCCACAGTGATCCTCTTCTTGCTTGAATGAGTCCTCCTGCTAGGGGAAAATCTGCTCTTTTGATCAAAAAGAGATATTCATTACATGGCAGATGAAATTCTTTCTTTAAAAAAAAGGCAACAAATCCATCATAAGCATAATATTAATCCCTAAACATCCATTTTTTTTTTATTTTTCAGAAGTAAAACATGATTTAAGAACATTTTGGCCCTGGCTGGTGTAGCTCAGTGGACTGAGCACGGGCCTGCCAACCCGAGGGTTTGATTCCCGGTCAGGGCACATGCCTGGATTGCAGGCCAGTTCCCAGCAGGGGATGCACAAGAGGCAACCATACATTGATACTTCTCTCCCTTTCTCCTTTGCTTCCCCTCTAAAGATAAATAAATAAAATTTAAAAAAAAGAACATTTTGAATCAGCTGTGGTAACTAGATGGGCCACCCACAACAGACCGTGAGAAATGTTAGCAATTAGAAGGAAGCTGCTGGAAATGTATATTTTTTTGAAATGTTAAGGACTAGTTTATCTTCAAGGGGAAAGCTCCAAGATTCACTAACTTTATGATAAAGTTATAAAATTTTTTCCTAATAAAAAGTGTGTTATCACCGTCTCGCTGGTTTGTTTTGTTGTTGTCATTGTTGTTTTTAACACTCTAAATTTAAGATTATTTTGACAGGATGACAAAAGATGGTGAAAATGTAGGGCACAGGACAAATTGTTTCTTTTCCATTAAGCCTATGCTTAACTGACAAAAAGTTTGGTTACAAAACAGAACACATGAAACAAAAATGTTTCTAAAACATTGCTTCCCTGATTTATCATGAAAAATGGATTTTGAATGAGCCATTTATGGCTTCTAAAGGTAAATAAGTAATAATAATTCAAAAAGTTTGGCCTAATTTGGATTTATATCAATTTCAGAAGCAAATAAAATTTCACTGAATTTTCTTTACACTCACATTCTGTGTTTCTTTGTATTACATAAATGTGTCATACAGCCAACTAGAATCCATGGTAAAATCTGTGGCTGTATCAAAAGAAAGCCAACTATCTCTCCAAAAATTTACACGACGACCTTGACTTTACTGAAATAAAGGTTTATCAGGCTAGAAGAGTGGCAGCCAGTTCACTGCCCCTAAACAGCCATTGAGCTGACTGGAACGGCCTGAACTAACTACTTTGGACTCTGGACTCCAGTAGACAACTGGGAGCATCCAGTGGAGAGCCTGGTGCAGAGGCTGGTAAATTCTGGTGATATTCTATCTTTCCCTTGTGCTAGTAGCTACCATCTTCCTTTCCCCAGCTTCGTGGCAGGTAGCAGTGGGGGTGGTAGAGTAAATTTTTTGGGCAGCTTGTTGGATGGATACAGAGTGGACAATAAAAACCTTGTCCTCTGACTATTAGAGTTGTGTGTTCTAGAAGACCTAAAACTATAAAACTTTTAGAAAAATCATCAGGAAAAATTTTTTATGAGATTAGATTTGGTCATGAATGTTTTTGATATCACACCAAAGTCACAGGCAACAAAGGGAAAAATAGATATATTGGGCTTCATCAAAATTACAATAAAAACCCTTGCATCAAAGGCCACTAACAAAAGAATGAAAAATAACCCACAGAGTGGGAGAAAATGTTTGTAACCCATATATCTGAAGAGGAATTAATATCCAGAATATATAAAGAAGTGCAACTGGGCAGCAGCAACAGGGAAACAATGCATTGCAACCAAACAACCCTGCTCATTGCCGATGGGCATGTAAAACAGTGTAGCTACTGTGGAAAAGCGTCCGGAACCTCCACAGAAATTTACACCTAGAATTGCCACATGATCCAGCAATTCCCCTGGAAGGTGTGTACCCCGAAGAAGTGAAAACAGAGACTCAAACAGATATTTGTATACCAATGTTCATAGCAGCATTTATTCGTAGTAGCTGAAAGATAAAAGCAACCCAAGTGTCTATCAGCCCATGAATGGCTAAACAATGTGTATATATATGTATGTGTGTATGTATAACGTAATATTATTTAGCCACAAAAAGGAATTCTGATGCCTGCTTCAACATGTACAACCTTAAAAACATAATGCTAAGTGAAAGAATCCAGACACAAAAGAACAATGTTCTATGATTCCATCTATATGATGTATATAGGATAGGCAAATTCTTCAAGACAGAATAGAGGTTACCAGGAACTGGTGGGGGAGTGGGGAGTGAACGTTATTGCTTAATAGGTACAGAATTTCTGTTTGGAATAATAAAAGGTTCTGACAACAGATAGTGATGATAGTTAAACAACACTATGAAATAGTTAAACCCACTGAATTGTACATGTAAAAATGTTTAAAATGGTAAGTTTTACACTATGTATATTTTACCACAATAAAAATAAAATTAAGCTCTTACCATCTTCTTTATATTCTTTTTCTGTGTTTTAGTTCTGGCTTTTGCTTAGTCATTAATGATGATGGTTGTGCCTAACTAGTATTTTCTTTAAGCTAAAGAAGTATCTATAAAATAAAGGAAACCTTCATTTTTTTAATTGGCAAGACAATTACTGAACTATTTCATTTCCTCCTAGACATTCTCTTTCGCAAACATCATTACCACACACCCACTCAATTCCACGTTAAGATGAACTTGGTGGATCCTTTGTTCTGAAGTAATTCTAAGAAAATCAGCTCAACAAATTCTATCATTGAGAACTGGTAAACTGGTGATGGATACAGAATTGTTTTACTCAAGAAAGCCTATTTTTTTACGTGTGAATTTGCGCAAATGGTGTCAAGATAATTTTGAGTCATTTTGAAGAAGGAAGATACAATGAAGCAGCTGAGTAAACATTTAAAAACACAAAAGATGGAACATGTCTTTCATGTTCTCCCATCCAAGTACTAAGCAGGCCCGACCCTGCTTAGCTTCCGAGATCAGACGAGATCGGGCGCATCCAGGGTGGTGTGGCCGTGGACTCTTTCATGTTCGTATTCCTCACATCTCCCAGTCTTTGCCGTGATATACCAAAACACCTGTGTTAGCAGTTTTAATAGAAAACAATTACCTCACAGTAGTCAAAGACCTTTGTGTTCGATTATTTATCTAAAATTTGGCTCTAATTGTAATTCTTTTCAGGTAATATATTTAGATTTATTGTAATCTACTGTATAGGTATGCATACTTTCTGAAAGGCCTGTGAGTTTTGCAATTTTGTAATCAATTTTGTGTTTTGTCTGGTGTGGCACACAACTTTATAAAATACTTATTTAACTTTACAAAATAATTTAATTAGAATGTTATTTGATGCATTTAATAACTGAAAAAACTTTAAGAATAAAATTTAAAAATATATATTTTATCATCTGTAAACTTCGCAGATAGAAATCAAGACACAAAAAAGTCAAGGTCTGCAACAAATATGTAATTTTACCAATAAATTTTAGCAATTTAGAGTATAAACTTCATATTTATCCACTCAAATGTTCTTAAAAACATATTCTCTAAGGTAGCTAAATCCTTTTTTTAAAAAATACATTGTACAGAAAAAAGGCATTTCTTAAAAATTCATTAACATTCCAATTTAATGCAAGAAAAAATGAGTTTTAGTGATGTTAAGAAGCTGTATCTGCCACACTTGGAACCAGTGAGATGGGCATGGCAGCAGCTTGCAGGCAGTTGCTACGTCACAGGTCACGCTTGCCCAGACTAACAATGGCAGCCAAGAAAGGCAGAAGAAACCAGAGCATTGGCAGGTGTAACCCTTTGTGGGTGGAGTCAGAAATGGGGTACAGAGGAAGATCCACAAGTGTGGATTTAATCCCAAGTGTGGGGCCACCTTTGCTCAACCATGCAGCTTGGAAGTGATCTTGGCCATGTGGTTTGAAAGGATGCAGGACCCCCACAAGCCCAGCATGAGGAAGTGCCATGTGGTTTTGGTTTAAGAGCAAGAGCCTAGCTGAGCAGGGATAACTGAAAGGGGCTGGAATACACATGGGAATCTGCCCAGCTAAGCTACAGGCTTCTATTTCTTTTTGAGAGATGATAGCCCTGGCCAACCTGGTTTGGCAAGAGGAGGCAGGACTGTGTAATTATGGGTATTTTTTTTTCCTAAAGGGAGTGGGATTTAATGGCAGGATTCCACCATTTTTGAGTAAACAGTTTCTGTCCTTTTCTTAAGACTCTGGCATTGGGAGTCACAGTTTTTTGGTGGCAGACAATAGAACCCAGAGAACTAGAACCCAGAATGGTTCTGTCTCAACGCTGCTTCTATTTTGTTAGTTTATTTTGCTTATTACATTCCATGTATGAGTGAAATCATGTGGCACTTGTCTATCTTAGACTGGTTTATTTCACTTACCATAATGTCCTCCAGGTCCATTCATGGTATTTCAGAAGGTAAGATCTTTTTTTTTTTCCATCACAGAGTAGTATTCCATTGTGTAAATACACCACTGCTTTTTTATACACTCATCTACTGATGAATACTTGGCTTGCTTCCAAATCTTGGCTATTGTCAATAACCCTGCAATAAACATAGGGGTGCATATATTCTTTTCAATTAGTGTTTCAGGTTTCTTTGTATAAATTCCCAAAAGGATAATTACTGGGTCCTAAGGCAGTTTCATTTTTAATAATGTTTTAAATCCTCACCTGAGGACATGTTTATTGATTTAAGAGAGACACACAGAGAGAGAAACATTAATGTGCAAGACAAATACTGATTGGTTCCCTCCTATATGCTCCCTGACCAGGGATTGAACCTGCAACCTAGGTATATTCCCTGACCAGAAATCAAACCTGCAACTTTTGTTGTGTGGGATGATGCTCCTACCAACTCAGCCACCCCTTCAGGATGAAAAGTAAGCTTTTCAAAAGGGCTTACAATTGATATGGGCCTTAGTATCAACAGACATTAGAAGCTATGACAATTGCAATATAATTTTAATAATATAACTTTTAATCACACACTGTAGAACTATAAATGTTTCATTAGCATAATTTGCTGCAATTTCCATTACATACTACGGACTTGACTATTATAAACAAATGTATACTCTTAAATAAAACAATAATTAGATACTCAACAATTTCCCTCTTACATGTGATCTTTTGTATGTGTTTATTATTTGTATAAAATGTTACAACTTCCCAAAATATCCACACATCCACATTCAAATATAAGATACAAAGTTCAAGTAAATAATACTTTTCAGTATGAGCACTGTTCATACTACATATTCCAATAAAGGTAAATATAAATTTATGTAATGTTTTTCACATTTAGGAATATTACAAGTAAACTACTTGGTTTTATACTCTTAATAAAAAATTATTTCATAATTTAAAAGAAATTATTTGTATTAATATTCTTAGAGTTAGGTATTATAAATTTGTTGGATTGATAGATGAAGACAAAGATACATTGTTAAACAAGATAACCATAGGCCTTTGAGGAATTTAAAAATTAATGGATGACTCAGAAAAGTAAACATATAGTGAAAGTCTTAATAAAGTACTATAATAAGATTCTATGAGAACTCATAGGGAACACTCAATTGCCTGATTAGTGAATACTCACATTACTTTAATCTGTACACTCAGTATACTTCTCACTTCTGAACATAATATTACTTGCTAAAAAATTAGTCTCAGGTAAACTTATGATTTTACATATTATTTTTTACAAATTCATGGTTGAAATTATTTTTGAGGGTAACCAGGAATACGACAGGACATATCTGTCCAATTTTCCCAGACCATTTGTGAATAAGCTATCTTTAACCCATTGTATGTGCTTACTTCCTCTGTCAAATATTCATTGACTATAAAGATGTGGGTTTATCTCTGGGCTCTCTGTTCTGTTCCACGTAGCAATGTGCCTGTTTTTATGCCAGCACCAGGCTGTTTTGAGTACTGTGGCCCTAGTCTGATATTACTAGGTAATGTGATTCCTCCAACTTTGTTCTTTCTCAGGATTGCTGTGTTATGTGGGGCCTTTTGTGGTTCCATATAAATTTTTGAAATACTTGTTCTGTGACATATGTTGTTGGCATCTGGATAGGAATTGTGTTGAGTCTATAGATTGTTTGGGGTAGTATGGACATTTTAATGATGTTAATCCTTCTAGTCTGTGAACACAGCATGTGCTTCCACTTATTTATTTCTTCTTCAATTGCTTTCTTCAGTGTCTCATAATTTTCTGAGTACAGATCTTTTACTTCATTGGTTAGGTTTATTCCTAGGTATTTTATTCTTTTTGAAGCAATTGTAAATGGGATTGTTTTCTTAATGTCCCTCTCCGATAGTTCATTATTGGCATATAAAAAGGCAACTGATTTCTGGATCCAAGTAATTTTGGATCCTGCTACTTTGCTGAATTCATTTATTAGTTCTAATAGATTCCACCATTTATCTTGGTGGGATCTTTAGGGTTCTCTATGTACAGAATCATGTCATCTGCAAAAAAAGACAGCTTTACTTCTTTCCTTCCAATTTGGATGCCTTTCATTTCTTCTTATCTGATTACTGTGGCTTGGACTTCCAGTGCTATGTTGAATAAGAGAGGTGAAAGCGGACATCTCTGTCTTGTTCCTGATCTTAAGGGGAGCACTTGTAGTTTTTCCCATTGAATATGATGCTGGCACTGTGTTTGTCATATATGGCCTTCATTACGCTCAGGTATATTCCCTCTGTTCCCACTGTGCTGAGAGTTTTTATCATAAATGTGTGCAGAATTTTATCAAATGTCTTTATGCACAGAAAAATGAAATTAGACCACACACAAGAATAACTTCAAAATGGATCAAAGACTTGAATGTTAGACCTGAAACCATAAAACTCCTAGAAGAAAACATAGGCAGCAAAATCTTGGCCATAGCTCATAGTAACATTTTATCAGATGTATTTCCAGGCAAGAGAAACAAATGAAAAAAATAAACCAATGGGACTATGTCAAACTAAAAAGGTTTTGCACAGCAAAGGACAATGTCAACAGAATAAAAAGACAGTTTACACAATGGGAGAGCGTATTCTCTGATACATCGGATAAGGGGTTAATACCTAAAATTTATAAAGAACTTATAAAACTCAACACCAAAATAAAATCCAATTAAAAATGGACAAAGGACCGGAATAGACACTTCTCCAAAGAGGAAATAACGATGGCCAACAGACATATGAAAAAATGTTCAATGTCACCAGTCATCAGAGAAATGCAAATTAAAATAGCAATGAGATACCTCATACCTGTGAGAATGGCTACCATCAATAAATTCACTAATACCTAGTGCAGGTGAGGACGTGGAGAAGAGGAACTCTAGTGAACTGTTGGTGGGAATGCAGACTGGTGCAGCCACTGTGGAAACCAGTATGGAATTTCCTCAAAAAATTTAAAAAGATCTAACTTTTGACCCAGTGATCCCACTTCTGGGAATATTTCCAAAGGAACCCAAAATATTAATTTAAAAGAACATAAGCACCCCTGTGTTCATTGCAGCATTATATACAATCAACGAGACATGGAATCAGTCCAAGTGTCCATCAGTAAATGAGTGGATAAAGCAATTCTGGAATATTTACACAAAAGAATACTACTTGGCCATAAAAAGGAGGAAAGTTTTACCCTTTGCAACAGTATAGATGGACCTGAAAAGCATTGTATTAAGTGAAATAAGCCAGTCTGAGAAAGACAATATGATATGATTTCACTCATATGTGGATCTAATGAACAAACTGAACTAACTAGCAAGCAAAATAGAGACAGACTCAGGGAGAGCAGGATGAAAACTAAGGTGGGGAGGGGAGGGGGTGGAGGGATTGAGCAAAAAGGAAAAAGGACTCATGGACACGGACGACATTGGGGTGACTGTGGCAGGGAGACAAGAGTTTAAGGGAACTAAATGGTAATGGAAAAGTACAATAAAATTTTTGAAAAATAAATTTTAAAAAATACAATAGGAAAATTAAACAATGCATTTAGCTACTAGTCTTTCCTTGATTTGGTACAATTAAAATACTTAGCATTTATCGAGTTACTATTGTTTGTCAGACTATGTGAAGAAACCATTCCTTCCCTCATTTAACCCTCTCAACCTATTAAAGTACTGTTTAAGCCTATCAAAGTACTATTATTATGCTCATCTTTTATATGTGGAAACTAGGGCTTACGGTAGTCAAAGAACTTGCCCAAAGTGATAAAGCCAGAAGCTAAGGGTTTTTCAGCTGCAAATAGACCTCTGACAGTGTGAGGGAAAACCATTAAGCAAGAACAGTGACTAGGAGCTCTGGTGGGCAGGGTGGCAGCCAAGTTCAGTTATCCAGTCTTAACCTGTTCATTCCCAAAGATCGGTGAAGAGACTGGCCCTGTGAAATATTACTCTGCACGCAGAAGTCTCTCACAAGTCTTTTTAGCATCTGAAAACTCATATAAAATGAAGAGCCCCTAGTATGAATGAATATTCCAGAGTGTTCCAACATAGTCAAGGCAAACTACATAGTTCTGTATCGCATTATTTCCATCAAGATATCCATTATATAAAATCACATAAGACACAAACTCATGTATTTGCTGTTACATTTGTAACTTCAATTAATTTTAAACAGGGCTTGTACGTGATTATTTTTATGACGGTACCAAATTCCAGAAATACTCTTTTACCTTGACATCTATATCTTGAATTATGGCTTCCTATCATAAACTTTTATCTAGGTGTTACTTATGTACCTTGACTTTATTACAGTGAGTAATCTTTAGGTTAGTACTTCAGTTTTAATGAAAGAGCTAAGCCTTAAATTGAGCCAAATATCTGTTAAAGAGAATTCCTTTTTATGCTTAATTCAATTAATACATAAAAGTCACCTATCACAGTGGAATGAAGAATGTAATTCCTTGTTTGAAGGAGACCCTAAAACTACAATTCAGATTTTTGAAAAGTATAATCTAAAAAACATTGAATAAATCCAGGCATATTTTCTAAAAATTAATTTTAACTCTTTAATTCTTATAATGCTCTTTAATTTAATATAATTAACTTACTATGAATTATAAAATCGCATTCTTTGACTTAGTGGGGAAACATGTTCTCATTTTTAAGCCCTTAATGAAGAATGTTTTAGAAAATTACAGCACGCATGACCAACTGAAATTAACTACTTGTGTTTTCTAGGGATCCAGGGGAGCCAACTTATAAGAATATAAATTTACTTATATTTAGCACCATTTATTCACATACAAACCTGATCTTGGAGTTTTTGAAAATAGTTTATTTTCTACAATCTATTTTTATTTCTTTATATATTGAAAAAACCTATGCCCCAGAAAATAATAAGAATACAAATGTGTACACATGCATAGTAAAGAGGTTTGACTGTATTACATTTTCTTTTTAAAATGAAGAGAATTCAAAAGTAGAGAACACCCTGAATTTGGTTAAGTGGTTGAAGTAAACATAAGAGAGAGTCACCAGTACATTTTTGCAAAGGCCCAATACAGGGGTGATCGTTCCCAAGTCAATGATTAAACTAAGTCTGACGAAAATAAAGGGTAAATCCTGCAGCAGGATGCCCAGGGAATTCAGAAGAGGGTTCTGAGGAGTGAGTATAATTCGCAGAAGTGAAATAAAACTAAATATGTAAACCGGGTATACCCAGGCTGACTTGTACACGGCTTGGTGACCGGCCACACGCATCATTTCTACGGTGTCCGACCACAGCAGAAAGCTCCAGAGGAAAATCTCCGCGCGGACATCCGATCGGGACATAGTTCTCAGGATGCCAGACTGGAACGAGGGCTCCTGGGGCTCCGCCTGCCCGGGAGCAGGCCTCGGTGCTGCGGCTACCGCTGGCGGTGACAGCGCGGTCCTGTTGGCCGGCTGGGGTTGCGCGGCGTTGCCTTCATTTTGCCTCCCTTGATCCGTCACCGTTTTTATTTGTTGCAAAGTGGAAGTATGGATGTGGTTATCTTCATTACCTGAAAATAAGTTTATTTATTTATTTACTTATTTTACTTTTATCGAATATTTTTAAACTTTAGGTAACTTGAAAAGATTTTGATTTTTTAGATTTTACTTAAATTTAAAACTAAACAATAAAATTGTAAGTGTTCTCTTATTTGAGGTCCGTTTTACACATGGAACTTGAAGATAATGGGTTGCATACTGAAAAAAATAGAGAGACAGAGAAGGCTCTTCATGTCTTTGCACGTCCCTAGGTAGGGATCCTAAGCCCTTTTTACCATTTCATAGTGATAGCTATTACTGGTTACTGAGCCAAGCGTTTTCACACATTATCGCCTTACACTCTCAGAGAAATCATGAGATAGAGATTATTATACCATTTTATAAATCTGGAAACAGGGGCCCACAAGGTAAAATGACACTCAAATTCCAGTACACAGTTAGTAATGGATGAACAGAGCTGGAACCAACACCCAGACCTGTCTGGCCATGGTTGACGGTCTCTTAAGTTTATGGCTGCTATTACCTATCTAGAGGCAATGACATATCACATACTAATTATAAAACATACACACCTCATAAAGTCAAATGAATCTAGTTCAATAGTCAAACCAAAGTACAATGGTCCAATCTTGTCATTTAATAAGAGGCCCACAGAAATTACTACAACCAGATCTTCAGGCTTGGAGTTTGGCGCTGAGAAGGAATCTATTTTATCATGAGGAAGTCTTAGAGAAGGGTGACACTCTCAATCTGAGATTCTAAATCTGTATTTTTAAACTAACACAACATGATATCAAATGTACACTGTAATTAAAAGATAAAGTTTTAAAAACAGACATTGAACCTGCCCTTTCCCCATAGTCGTTGAACTCTGGTTAGACTAAAGCGTCTGAAGGAGTAGGACCTTTTCTGGTCGACGTCACACCGTGGGTGAGTGCGTGCCTCTCCGTGTTCACACAGATGTTGAGGTTGGGAGTTATGAAGAGCTTCTCACATCTCCAAACTCACTAACACTATTGGTAGTATGGTTTATATACATGAAAAAGCTGTAGCACATTATTTTTCAAACATTTATCTACTTCACCATTTTTGTTGCTAAGAAATTATCGGGCCTTGACAAATTTTACTCAGCAAATAGGCCGAGCTTCCATATTACTTGATAAGACAAGATTTAAAGGAATCATTGGATCGAATATCTGTAAAGGTTAAAGAAACAAAATGAATAAAATTTGGTTGAAATATATTGAGCTGGAGTAAAAACATTTTAAATTATGATTAATGATTAATAAAATGGCTACTGCCATTTTATAAGTATTGTTTAAGAGAAAAATAAATCTTGGTTTTCTTTTTAAACAATTTAACTATTTAAAAATTTCAAGTGTGATTTGAATATATTCATAAACTGAAAAGAATATAAATTCTCAATGAAATATTATTTACTGCTGGTATGAATCATTCATAAATAAAGGGTAGGATTCATGACCCTTAAAAACTTTTTTACCAACCTTTGATGTCACCATGGAATGAATATCATTTTAATTAATAACATTCAAGTAAGACAGAAAATTATACACTAATTATTATTATTTTAATGTTCGTAAAATCACCTCTTTTTAAGTGCAGATGCCCATTGGCACCAGCTCTCATTTTACAAAACAACACCAATATAAAAAATATTTCTCAGAGTATGCCACATCCTAGAGCACTCTCCTTTACCTCTCTTAGAAGCAGAAGCTGTCTGAATGAAAATCCAAATTCCTTTTTCAACAGGAAAACACCATGTATAATTTGCACTTTTGAAGATGATTGCCAATTCCTGGCATTGAAACAATGCTGAACTGGCAGTCTAAGAAGTGACTCACTAACACTTTTAAACACTCAGTAAGCACCTTAATATCTGTAGGTAGGAGCTGTTGGGCAGACAATGAATTCTCAGCTAGAGTTTATTTTTAAAGAAATACTAAGGCCCCAGTCCATGTGTATTCATTGAGATCCAAACCCAGAGCTTCCCGTCCCTCCACAGCTCAACAGAGACCAGTTTAAGTTTCTGGCTATGGTGACTCTTTCCAAGTGAGAAGCACTAGAAGTCTTAGCTGGAAAGTTTTGCTGGCCTCTCAGAGGGTGAGGTCAAGTTGAACCCATCATCACGTGGTCTTTAGAACAGACAAGAAAATTTATCCCCGGGCAATTTAAACTTTCATGTATTGAATACTATTCCCCTTGTTCCACGATTAGTCTCTCTCTGAATTGTTTGTTTTTAATTTCCACTTACAGTTGGAATTTTTTTTGTTGTGGTTGTTAGCTGTTAGTGTTCTATTTGGGTAAAACAATGTTGGTTTGTGCAAAACCCATAAAAGACGTAAGCATGAAGAAAGGGATCTACTCACTTCCTTGGAGGTTCACATTGCCCTATAAAAACTAAAAATAGCAGCCATTCTCTGTAGTTCCCCACACTGGATGCCAGTTGGCAAAACAACTTTTTGCCTTCACTGTGCAAGCTAAATACTTAAAGAAATGTATTTTGATGTAACAGATAAATCTTTAAGTGGGTATCTCATATCTATTTTACTTTACTATTTCCCTATAATGATGTACTTTTGTCTCTAACTTGTTTCCCCGAAGTTTTAGATGGCTGATACATAAGTACAAGATAACAAATGAGTAGTGAGGAA
Organism: Carollia perspicillata; assembly: GCA_004027735.1. Lineage (NCBI taxonomy): Eukaryota > Metazoa > Chordata > Mammalia > Chiroptera > Phyllostomidae > Carollia > Carollia perspicillata. Next base: position 41,627 of record PVKM010003501.1, on the reverse strand, counting down.
TTTTCTAGAGTGAGCATGTATTCCTCCTGCAAAAAAGAAAAAGAAAGGAAAAAAAGTTAGTTAAACAAAAGAGAGAGAACAAGAGAAGAACCACAAGGAAAGGCACTTAAGAACAAGACAGGAAGAAAGCCGATACTAAAAAGGCAGTGTTTGGGCTCCCAGGCGCCCTGAGCAGATGGAGTGCAAGGCGCTGCCCCAGGCTGAGGCTGGGCATTGAGAATGATGTAGGACGTACATCAGACAGACTCCCCGCCTGCCCCACTCTGAGGCTCCTGTGACCGTGTGGGTAAACACAGAAGAATAAATTGTGGCAGGACAATAAAAGGAAGGTAAGTTCTATGATGGGACTGCCACAGGGGTCCTGAATTAGACAGGGGCTCAGGAGGCTCATCTGAGAAGGGAGAGCGAAGCAGAAACATGAAGAATAAGTGGGAATGAATGAGATGAAGATTGGAAAAGGATGCTTTCAGGCAGCAGGAAGAACTCGTGTGAACGACCTTCCCCTAAGGCAACTGAATGAGAATCTGGAGAGGCCTGGAGCAGCAGAGAGGGCCGGGCGAGGAGCTGATGTGTATTAAGTTCTTTCTCTACACCAGGCACTGTTCTAAGCCCTTCCTATGCATTCATTCACTTAATCCTTACAAAAAGTCTATGGTGTGATACTATTATTTTCCCATTTCAAAGATTAGTAAACCGAGGCATGGAGAGATTAACAATTGTTTTCAAGGCCACACAACCAGCAAGGAGTGAAACCAGACTGTGGACCCCAAACCCTTAACCACTAGACCACATTGTCTGTCGCTGAGTCAATTAAGGAGAACCTTACGGGCTATGACGAAGTTCAGGGCTTTATTCTAAAGTAGCATGGAGAGCCGCTGGAGATGACAAGAATGGAAGCCAGAGAAACCAGAGAGGTCATGAGACACCAGCAGGGAGGCTCTTGCGGGCTGTAGATGGAGCTCATGGGAGAGGAAGTTGTTGCTCAATTCATTTTAGAATTATTCAGGAAAACTCTGGCTAGTCTTGATTAAGAGTCCTCAAAATCAGTTTGTTTGTTTGTTTTTATCTGAGAAGTAAATGTTCCAGAGAAAGTTAATGATTTAGACATAACATTCTAGGGAAAGAAAATCTGGAAAAGTTGAAAATTAACAGTCGTATTAACATTTTTAAAAAACATTAAGCACACAAAAAACTTTTAGTTACAATACTCTTAGAGAAAATGTAATAAAATAGACGCCAGAGCTGTGGGTCGGGGGAGGGTGGGTGGAGAGCTGGGAAAGGGTGGAAGGATTTAGGAAAAAAAGAGAAAATACTCATGGACATGAACAACCGTGTGGGGATTGCTGGGGGTGGGGGAGGTTGAGGACAGTAAGGGGGGAATAAATGGTGATGGAAGAAGACAACTTTGGGGGTGAACACAGTGCAGTGTACAGACAGTGTGTTGTGGAATTGTGCACCTGAAACCTGTATGATTTTGCTACCCAATGTCACCCCAATATATTCAATAAAAAGAAAAAAAATTAAAAAATAAAAGACCCCAGGGTAAATTATAAACATTGTTATGTTGACACTAACCATTGATTAAAATCACTGTACGTTGTATAGTTTATTTCCTTTGAGGAACAGAGCTGATGTCGGTAAGACAAGTAACATCATTGCCAACTAATAAGAGTTGAACCCAGCACCTACCTTGTGGGGTAGTTACGATGGAGGAACCAATCAACACTTGTAAGGCATTGAAAATCGGCCTGACTCATAGAAACAGCCACATGCTTGTTAAATAAATAATAGATAGCACTCACTAAACAATTTACTGTTTTAAATTAATTAGAATACAGTAGAAAATATCAGAATGCAGTAAATAGTAAGAGTGATTACAGTGTGTTAAACTTTGGTTATAGTTACATTATTACTCAATATCACTTTTTCCAGGAGGTCAAAAAGTTTGAGGAATAGTGTCACGCTAGAGCCTTACTACGGTCATGAGTTTAATTCTCGTATTTGCCTGTCCACACCACAAAGAAAAACGCAGCCCCACAGATGCACCCTGTGCAGGCAGAGACAGCGTGCAGCAGCTGACGAGATCCTACTGTGCGCATCTCGTCCCAATTCCACGCTCAGTGCTGAGTGACGTCGCCTTGATAACTTGAAACTGGCCGTGGTGAGAGTGCACACACCAGAAAAACTGACAAATTCTATAAATCAGCGCTATTGTCTGCCTAGAAGGACAGTTGTTTAAACATTGTTGCTTGTGTTCAAAACCAGAGGCAAGTTTTCACCAAGAAATTGTAAATAATAATGCTAATGAATTCGAGACATATATTCAACCCATCCTGAGCTCTAGAAAAGAGCCCACGGGCGTGTGTTCCCCGCTGAGACATAGCAGTGGCAACTTAAGAGAGGCATGGACCTGGAGATTCCTATGCTAAGCAAAAGAAGCCAGTCAGGGCATGATAAATACTACATAATGTCACTTATATGTGGAGTCCAATGAACAAAATAAACTGATGGACAAAATAGAGAGGCATGGACACATGGGACAGACTGACAGCTGTCCACCAGGGTTGGGGGTGGTGGTGATGGGGGACTAGAGGAGAGAAGGTGAAGGGATTCGCCCGAGAATATGCAGGTAGAACCCACAGCCGCAGAAAACAGTGTGGCGACGGCCGGGGGAAAGGGGAGTGGGGTCTGGGAGGAAGAGGCAAAGAGGGAAAATGGGGACATCTGCAAGAGTGTCAATAACAAATATAAAGAGAAAAAGGAAGAAAGGCATTATTTTGTTATCCAGTACAAGCCAAAGCCCTCAGATTCAGTTTCAGTTCCCCGCCAGGCATTGCATAAATAAATCAATGTATCATTTCTGGTTTTAGGCAATGTAAAGTTGTAGGCTCATCTAACACTGGGCAAGAATTGCTAAAAACTGATAATATTATAGATGTTAAAATATTCCATTTTTGGACAGTATGGATGGAACTGGAGAGCATTATGCCAGGCAGTGAAAGACAAATACCACCTGATCTCACCTATCAGTGGAACCTGATCAACAAAACAAACAAGCAAGCAAAATATAACCAGAGACCTGGAAATAAAGAACAGACTGACAGTGATGAGAGGGGAGGGGGGAGGGGATAGCAGGGGAAAGCAGGGGGAGGGGAGTCAAGGAACATGTGTAAAGGGCCCACGTACAAAGCCGAAGGTGGGTAGGATTGAAGGTGGGAGGTAGGGGTGGGCGGGGCAGGGGAAACTGGTGGCAGGAAAATGGAGACAATGGTACTTGAACAAGAATACAAAATATGTATATTCCATTTTTGAAAATTGCCTGAGAAAATTTTCTAATCTAAATGTTTTAATATTTAGTTTTTCATGTGGGATGTGCTGGCCTTTCCCCTTAGTCAATATGTGTTTACACTAGAGAATGTGATTTGATATGTAATATAAATTAATAATCATTAAAAATCATAGTATGTATTCATATTATTATATTACAATGTTATATTCATCCTAATTAATAATTATATCGTGTCAATAACGATAATAATAGCTAGTATGCTATATAATCTGTACTGATATATTATATAGAATAATATCATACTGAGCATATTTAAATGACCCAGAAATCACAAAGTAAAATGTTATAAGGCATATAGCTATTTTATTTCCAAGTATGATTCTAGACATTGAAATGGTCTGCAGCACCTCTGCTAGTTAAGTGCTTGGATACGGACCAAAGCTAGGAACCCCAGCAGCAACCCACACCAGGCAACGAAGACAGACACATGGGGCTGAGTTGATACACTGCTCTTACAGCACTGCCCTCGGTTTTCTACATATTTGTTAGTGTAATTTATTGATGTGCTATTTGGCCCACTAGACCGTGAGCTGTTTCCACTCTCCAAGGTACCCCTAGCACCTAACAGAGTGCCTGGCGTGGAACAGAGTCTCCCTAAAGATTTGCTGAATAAAACAGGGGGAAAGTTCCTGTCCTGGAGTCTATTGGCAAGAGGGAGCAATGGACAGTTGGTGGGGGCAGGTCGGGGGAAGTCTGCATTAAGGCGAGTAAAGCTAAAGCATAAAAACCAGTTGTATAAATGTCTAACCATTATGCTATTTTTAAAAAAGACCAATCTTCAATCTGGAAAAGCTGAAGTCATGGGAAAAGAGAGTGAAATGGTGGTGACCAGGGACTGGGGGACGGAGAAACAAGGGATGTTGATCAAAGGGTATAAACTCCTAATTATAAGCTGAATAAGTTTTGGGGATCTAGGGTACAATATGGTGACTATAGGTAAGAATATTGTGTTATGTACTCGAAAGTTGCTAAGAGAGTAGATCAGAAATGTTCTCAGTACAAAAAAAGAAAACAGAAGTGGTAATTATATGAGGTGATAGGCATTTTAACTGACCCTACTGTGGTAATCATTTCACAACATGTAAGTATACCATATCATCACATCAGTCATCTTAAACTTATATAGTGTTATATATCAATTATATTTCAATAAATCTGAAAAAAAGGGAAAAAAATACAGCATAAAACAACAGACCAAACAACAACACATCGTGCCCCTATCTTCAACCTCCAAATCAACAGGAAGAAGGACTTTGGAGGCCTGCACAGGACTACCACCCAGATGGTCCTCTGGCCCCAGTCCTGGACAGGGCCCTGGAAGCAAGCCCCTTGGACCAATCTGGCTAACAAGGCCTGGAGAACGTTAGGAGCTCCTGGCAGGGCAGCCAGTGGACCCGCGTGGCTCACCAGTGAGAGAAGACGTAGCATGGCTTCGGCCCAGCGGAGCACGCCCATGTGGCATGGCACTCACATGGCCCAGCACTTGGGCTGCCGTGAACGGTAGGTGACACCAAGAGCAGTAGCTGTAGCCATGCATCAAAAGTGCCAATGTGTGACTCTGAGAAGATGGCATTTGTGAGTTCATAGCAGGCAACTTTTGAAAACTCCATCACCCCCAGAAATAGGAGGACTGGGTACCCTAAAACAGCACGTGGTGCCAGAGTCTCAGCAGAATGGCGTTTCTATACAGAGGACCTCACGAGTAATATGCACAACATGCAAACAAACAAACACAGACCAAAACTGTGTGTGCACTGCGAAGACCATCGGCTCAACAACCTATTTCACGCGCTTAGGTCCTAGACAAGAAAATCTAGATCGTGAAAATCAATGTCCTATTCTTTAATTTTAAACCAGGGCCATGAACTTTTGTGGGCTAATAATGACACAAAGAATAAGGCTCCATATTATAAAGTATGCGTGCTGTGTTCATGTTTCCTTGTTTCTCTCACTCTCCCTGAAATATTTATTTTGAAAATATCTTGCAACTCTCAAAACTCTGACTGTATACTAAAACTGTTCATAAAGTTTTTCCATGTAGGAAAAATTGACAAACACCAAATTGTTAATCACGTAAAGCTGCCCTAATCAATGAGAGCCCTGCCTCACAGTTTGATAGTCCTGAATGTCCTGTGTCTTTTGGGATCACCTCAATATAGTTTCTGGCCCAGTCTACACTGACCTAATTCTGGCAGCTCCACTTCATTGGACTGTGTAAAGCAGAAATTCTACCATTCTCTTATCTCAGTCTGGTAAAGGGCTTATTTCTCAAGAAGAAGAAAAAAATCCTAGGACTGACATAGATTCCTGAAACTTCCCTCTTCTAAATAACGAAGGAAGGGTATGAAAGGAAATACTCCCCCTCCTTGGCATGGCCCCGAACACAGTGTTCCTCATATGTGCTCTCTGAGCACATTGCAAAACACAGCATGCAAACCCAGCTCATACTCTGGGCTCATATTGTATAATAAGCTCTTTCTGAAAAAGAAGTAAAGGGGAACTCAAAATGCTATCATTTTCTGCAGAGAAAATCAGCATCCCTCTTTTCTGTATGTGTGTGTGTGTGTGTACGCGCGCGAATGTGCCTTTTACCTCCTGTGGAATCTCTCACATTCTATTTGGAGGTGTGATGAGCACTATCTCAAGGAAATCTGGAAAGCAGGTTCCTTTAGAAATCAGGATGTGGTCTCTCAGGTTTTAATTCCCTATTTGTCTCCGTTGTCTCAGTTACTACTACTTCTTATAACCATGGTGCACATCAGAATTGCTTGTGGAACTTTAAAAAAAATACAGATGCCAGGCCTTAAAGTCTTGCATATCCTTGGAGTTAGAAATTGCACATCTAGGCATTTAACATAAAGATACAATAATCTATGCTGAGGCCCAAAAACAGTCCTCTGATGTGTTGTTGATCAGTAGGTAGAGGGCTGCCAATGAGCTTTGGAAAGACTCCTGTGGTGGCTCTGGTGGGTACTGAGGATAAGAGCCGCCTGTGTATATTTAACAGGTGGTCTGTGATTCACTAGAAATAGCTTACATTCAGTAAAAATCATCCTTGTCATCTGCTTAAGAAAGTATGCTTTGGTAAAACAATAACAAGACAAAATGATGCAGAAACAGATCCTTTTCTTTCTTCCATTCCTGCTCTAAAAACTCCCAACGTGGATCTGCCCTACGGTCAGTGCCCAGATTTCTGAGTATCATTAAAGAAAAGTCACATAATCTTGACTGCACCCAGGGCAAGATCCTGGTTTTCACCCTTCACTGTACCCTAAGCATCACTTAACTATGCAATTCGCTGTCCGTGACCTACCATTTCCATTCCCCACAGCAATTACTCCAGATCTTGCCCATCCCTATCACAGATTCTCTTCCTTTCATTCTTCACCATTGTTTCCAGCAGATAACCAGTCTTCCTATTTCAAAAAGATATTTGAGGCACTATCAGGTGTAAATTGCCCCTGCTATCTTTCTACTCAGCCACTCCAATCACATTGCACAAGTGTGAATTACCTAGAAGGCTTCAAAAATCGCTAGCACCTGGAAGCCACTCACTCCCCAAAATTGTAATCAAAATAGTGTGGTACTGGCACAAAAAACAGACATATAGATCAATAGAACAAAATAGAGAGATCAGAAATAAACTCATTGTCTTTATGGTCAAAAATAGCTGGCAAAGGAGGCAAGAACATACAATGGGTTAAAATACTCTATGCAATAAATGATGTTGGGGAAATTGGACCAATACCTGCAAAAAAAAAAAGAAAGGAAGGAAGGAAGAAAGAAACTAGACCACCTTCTTTCACCATGTAGAAGAATAAACACAAATTGGATTAAAGACTTAAATGTTAGACTCAAAACCATAAAACTCCTAGAAGAAAACATAGGCAGCAAAATCTTAGACATCCATCCCTCACAGCAATATTATATAATATAATATATATTATATTATATATATCCTCAGGTGGGGGGGAATAAACAAATGGGACTATATCAAATGTAAAAGTTTTTGCACAGCAATGGAAACCATGAACAAACTAAAGACAACCCACTGAATATTCATTAATGATACATCTGATAAGGACCTAATATCCAAAATTTATAGAGATCTTCTACAACTTAACACATACACACAAACAATTCAATTGACCTGAAGAGAGACTTCTCCAGAGAGGACATACAGATGGCCAACAGACATATGAAGAGATGCTCAATGTCACTAGCCATCAGAGATGCAAATTAAAATCACAAGGAGATATCACCTCACACTTGCCAGAATAGCCATCATCGATAAATCAACAAACAAGAAGTGCTGGCAAGGATGTGGAGAAAAGTTCTGCACTATTGGTGGGAAGGCAGACTGGAACAGCCACTACAGAAAGCAGTATGGAGTTTCATTAAAAATGGATCTGCTTTTGGACACAGTGATTCCACTTCTGGGAATATGTCAAGAAACCCAAAACAGTAATTCAAAAGGACATAAGCACCCCTATGTTCACTGCAGCATTATTTACTATAACGAAGGTTTGGAAGCAGCCCAAATGTCCATCAGTAAATGAGGTGATTAAAAAACAGTGGTACATTTGTACAATGGAATACTACCCGGCCATAAAAAGGAAGGGAAGTTTACCCTTTGCAACAGAATTGATGAACCTGGAGAGCATTATGCTAAGCAAAATAAGCCAGTCTCAGAGAAAGACAAGTACCATATGATTTCACTTATTAGTAGAAATCTAATGAACAAAATAAACTAACAAACAGAATCAGACTCACAGATAGAGAACATACCAACCAGCTATCAGAAGGGAGAGGTGTTGAGAGGGCTGTGTGAAAAAGATGAAAGGATTAAGCAAAAAAGAAAAAGAAAAGAAAACGCCTCATAGAGTATGTTGATTACCAGAGGGAAAAGGGGTTGGAGGAGGTAGAAGAGGGTAAAGGGGGGATAAATGGTGATGGAGGGAGACGTGACCTGCAGTGGTAAGTGCACAACACAATATACAGATGATGTGTTATAGAATTGTGTGCCTGAAACCTGTATAATTTTATTAACCAGTGCCACCCCAATAAATCCGGTAAAATAATTTTTAAAATATTTTTGAGAAAATAATGGGTAAATATTTACATCACCCTGAAGAGAAAAAAAAAAAAAAAAACTTGTTAAATGTAACCCAAAGACAGAGTCCCTAAAGAAAATATTGACAGACTGGATTGTATCAAAATTAAGCATTTCCTATATCAAAAACACCATAGTGAAATTAAAAGGCAAATACCTTTGACAGACATGACACATTTATGACAGACAGAGCTCAACAGTCTTACTATTTCCATTATTCACAAATCTGTTCTTTTAAAGAACACAGCATGAACGTGTCAAGAGAAAAACAGATAGAGGACACAAATACATGACTTTTAAAAATATGGAATACAAACAGCCAATACCCCTGTGAGAAAATGTGAAACATAATCAATAATTTAAGCAAATTACTTAAATAATAAGACATTATTTTTGCCTATAAAATTGGCAAAAATGAAAAGGAATAAATGATCTAACATTACAAGTTTGAGGAGAAACAGGTGTTTTCTGACACTGCTGTTGACAGGGTAAATCGGGGCATTCTTTGGAGGGAGCTACTGATTGACACATCAAAAAACCTTAAAGCCTTGCATGTACTTGCAGTCAGAAATTGTACATCTAGGCATTTAATCTAAAGAAACAACGATTATGCTGTTGAGGCCCTACAGCCTTGGCCCCAGTCTGTGGGTATTAAGGAGACTACACAGAAGGAACTGGACTAGGGCCACTGCGAGCAGATTTATTTGAAAACCTAATACTGCCAACATCATATCTGGCACCTCTTACTGATGTGATAGTGGAAACCAACTCCTCTGAAAAGCTCTGATGTTTCCCACTCAAATAGCCTGTTGATCTCACCTCTAGCAAGTTGTCCCTGACTCCGCAGATCTCTCTAAGGTAGCCAGACTATCTTGTCACCCTGTTTGTACAATCCCCCACAGCCCTCTGCGTATTTGCCTGTGTGTGCAGCCAGTCCATAATAGTCCTTTTCTTCTGGAAAGCATTGCTGCCAAAGAGTCGGGCATGTGCAGGTGCCCTGGGTCTTCTGAGGACACTCTGTAGTCATCATCCTGATACTATTCAGCTGTCATCCAGTGGCATAACTGCTGTTAACATAACTCTCTCTGTCCCCAGTCTCTGCCCAGCTAGTCACCTCACAGAGTGGCTTGTGACTCCCATAAACAGGACAGGGTTCCCCTAAACACAGACCACCTGCACTATCCATATCCAACTATATTATTGGTTAATAAACCATGGCTCATTAATATATTGGAATATTATTCAACCAATAAAAATCACACGGTAGAAAAAGATGTAATAACAAGAATGTTAGCCACATCTTGTTAAGGAAAAAAAGGAAGTTAAAAAATAAGTTTTCTTTTTTTAATTTTAATTGTTATTCAAGTACAGTTTTCTGTCATTTACTTCCATCCCAGTCCACCCCCCAAAAATAAGTTTTCTTAAGTAAAGAATGCTACCATTTATAAATTTCTACCATCATTTCTACCATCAAGATGCTATCAGTTATTAATCTCTAGTGCCAGGGTGTCCAACTCATGCCTCATGGGCTGCATGCAGCCCAGGATGGTTATGAATGCAGCCCAACATAAAATCGTAACTTTACTTAAAACATGACAAGATTTTTAGTGCGTGTGATTATATGTCGCAGTGTATTTAATGTGTGGCCCAAGACAACTCTTCTTCTTCCAGCGTGGCCCAGAGATGTTGGACGCCCCGACTAGTGTGTTAAGAGGATAGTTGAGTTCCATTTTCCTTTTTACTATGTCTATTTGACAACATTTTAAATTAATATGTGTTATTCTGAAAAAAACAAAATATTAGAAATAAGACCATTTGAAATAGAACGTTAAAAAAGTTATCTGTTGTGCGTTTGTGTTGGGCTACGAACCTACGCGTGCGCGCTCCACTAGGATGGGCCTGCTCCACTGGCAGAGCTGTACTGTATTGCATTTTGTGTTGTGTGTTGTGTTGCCTTTTGTTGTAGGACACTGCATATTGTACTGCACTGTACTTCATGGCATCTCGGAGCAGCAATAGTCACGAGACTTTGGATGGGGCACACTTTGTCTCTACGTGGTACAGGGTCAGGAGTCCCAGGGAGCCAGTGGCTGGAGAGGCAGGGGACTGACCACTTAAGTTAGAGTTCTGTTCCAGAAACAGATATAGCCAGTGACTCTAAATGAAGTCCTAGGTGAATGGTTTTCAATCATGAGGAGAAGAACCAGTTTTTCAAATGAAATCTTACATACAATATGAACTTCTAAACAAACAAAAATTGTGTTGGTCTGGTTCTAGCAGGAATTGAGGCATCCAGAAGTTTCAGAGTAGCCCCTGAAGCAGCTCTGTAGGTTTGCAAACTGACCGTTTGGGAAGAAATAGTAGTTGATGTTAAGAGGCCAACTTCTCTTTCAGCAAGTTTTGTTTATTTGGGGTGTGAAATCCAACTGAAGTTATTTTTACTATCAAAACATGTACTCCTAACACCTTTCATAAGATAAAGATTCCCTTCATCTGTGGCCCCGAAGCATTTTAATGATTATACACTGTGATACCACTTACACCATGGTGCCTGAGCAGGGCTCATGCTATTCAAATGAGTCCTGCAGGTAAGACTGAAAATTTGCTCACTGTCCATGAACTTCCTTATGTACCTGTTTGCATTCACTGGTTTACACAGGGGATAAGGAATGTAGGTAGGGAAGCAAATGTAAAGGTGACCCTGATTTGGGGTTCAGGCAATATAGACAAGCCTGATGTAAGAAAAATCTGAGACTCCATGGGGAAAAAAAGAAGCCACAGGTTCTAATGATAGGAGGGAAATGGTGGTTTCCAGGGGAGTCGAACAGCCATCACTTGACATCAAAAAACTTGAAGTAAGTCCTTACTTAACATCATTATTTTGTGACTTCAAGCGAAATGACATATAACCAAACCAATCTTATGTCGTTGAACTAAATGTTATTCAAGGACTACATACATCTGTGGCACTGCCTGCCTCAGAGATCTATATACCTGAAAACCTTCCCACGTAAGACTTGGGCTAGAAGCAACAACGCCCTGAGAGGTCACGGCACAGTAATTACAGTAATTGCTTGATACTCAGGTATTTCAATTGGTTATGGGAAATGAGCAGAAAGCATTCCTTGGTCCAATGAAGACTGCTTTAAGCATAAGCATATGTCCTATGAAGAATAACTTTTATTTTAACATCTAGAAAAGGAAAAGCTATATGATGGTCAAACTTTGGTAGCTCGAAATTGAGTGCAAGAGCATCCAATCGTTGTAAATTACTTTAGTCTCATCCAGTATAAGGTCAAACTGTTCTAAGCCAAAGGGAAGCCATACCCTTCCACACTTGTTTGCCACCCGCCCTTCCCTGCCTCTTTGATTTTGAAGTACCAACAAAAATTGTACTTCAGAAACACACAGTGGAACTACATTTACAGCCTACTTGCTTATTAAGATTTATGTGTTACAACTTACATGCTAATGAATTTATACATTAATTGAAGTTCCAGGAGATATATACAAATTTCCCATGAATTCAAAATTCATGTAATTTATTTTATTAGTATGCATGTTAAAATAAGCATTGAAGACTATTTGAGTTCAAAGTTTGCATAAAAATTAGATGCACAAAAATGTTAATATTTACAAAGGTATTTTGAGTGAATGCTAGTTTTTTAAAGTGTGATTTTTATTAAATGGTGGTGGTATTACAATAGAATTAACCCTCTTAAATCAGGACAGAGAAGAGAGCCAGAAGGAGGCTCTTCAACAAAGAAGAACCAGTTAGACAAGCTGTCTGTAGTCTTCTCCCTAAAACTAACTTCTTCTTTGAGGGTATCTTATTTCAATTCTCAGTGTCGCCATAACTTCTGATACAGAAAAAATTCCTTTTTAGAAATCCAATTCATGCCCCAGCTGATGTAGCTCAGTGGACTGAGCACAGGCTGTGAACCAAAGGGTCGCCAGTTTGATTCCCAGTCAGGGCACATGCCTGGGTTGCAGGCCAGGTCTGCAGTTGGGGCCACGTGAGAGGCAACCACACATGGATGTTTCTCTCCCTCTCTTTCTCCCTCCCTTCCTCTCTCTCTAAAAAAAATTAATAAATCTTTAAAAAAATCCAATTCATCACTTAAAATATAAAATGCCAATAACTTTTCCCAAAAAATATAAATGTGCATTTTTAAAAGAGAACTTTCACTAAAAACTTGAACAGAAAAGTTCACATTCCCATATGAATTGTTTAAAACAGTGCAATCTAATTGTTAAAAACAGTGCAATTTCAAAGTACATTTATGTCATTATGGAGCCTAGAGAAGTAGCAAAGGGTTTGCCAGTTCCCAAATTTCAGAATAAAAAAGTACATTTGACTTGGAAGGGCAGACGTGACTTGGGAGTACCATTTCCTCAACAGATGGCCTCTAACTGCCCTCTTATCTAACTTGTCATGTGTGTTGTGTTAAACATAACCATTCATCACCTCCCACCAAAGCACAAAGTACAAGATATGAAGCTCACAGTCCCAGATTTCCTGGTGGCTTCCAACTCAGTTTTGCTTTTCAATTTGTGGAGCAAGAGCGACTGACTGGAAGGATGGTGGCTCATGGGCCACAAAATGATTCTCTGGCCTTTTGTTTCCTGGCTGTGATAGTCATGTCTGTTACTCAGAAGCATTCTCCAGATTCACTCCATTTATCCCACCCAGCCCATCAGGAAGTGACTAGACAAAACCCACTCATATCAAATACAAAATCTTAGCCATACAATAACTATAGCATATAAACAGTATGAATTAAACACAGATATTATCACATGAAATTGAATGAAAGTTGAGGGAATTTAGCGCTCACCAAACAAAATATTCAATTGACAAAACACTTTTTAAAAACAGGCCAAGCCTTACTTAGTTTTGATTCTTTAGAGGAATGTAGTATATCTTGTTTATAAGACAAGATATAATGATGTGGTATATCATCTAGTGTGATGTTTAGCTTTTTGACAACCCACCATTAAAAACGGTTCTCTAGGACATAACTGCAATAGTCATGTTACTTCCTGTATCAAAGGTATCTAAACTGAACTCTTTATATTTTCATCTAAATTAAGATTTTAAGAGGGTTCCTAAAAGTACAAATCTATAATATGTTACTTAGATCATTTTTTTGTTAAACATTAAATTTTTGGTACTAAATATTTGGTAACTTTATTCATTTATCAGTACTATCAAAGTGCAAATTAGAAATAAGAACAATTGTCTAGTGATCAAAGTAGGTTTAAAATTAATTATATTTAGATATCTTCATTTATAATCTTATTTCTGTAACGTTAGCTCTAAGAAGTTATCACTAAACATATCAACAGATAGCAGGGTGGCAGAAAAGTGAACAGTATGTCAAAGTTTTTTAAAAATTATATTTAAAAGATTACTTACTCTTTTGCTTTCCTCTAAGAGGATATGTCCTGAGTTTTTCAATAATGTCAAGTATGATCAAGGAAGTCAGAACCAGAGAGACTGGCAGATCAGGCAAGGTGTTAGGTAAGACATCAGTGGAACCATTACTATTCTTTTGAACCTGTTTTGAGAAAACCACTTAGAAACATTAAATTTTTGTACTTTTGTTGTTTAAATTTCTTTTTATCATCTGAAAACAGTGCTATACATATTTATTAAAGGACTAAAAGCTTGGTTTTCAGTTCCTCAACTATTCAACCACACAAGGTTTTGAACCATTTCTAAAGACAAAATAAAGATTTATATCAATGGAAGAGTTTTCAGTTCCAGAAAATGTATATGAAAATATAACAGCAGGCTCTTGGTAGTGGTGGGATGGGCAATTCCTTCCAACCCTGCTGCTATGCAGAGCCTCTGAGAGTCCTAGTTCAAAGAGCCAGGGGACAAGTATTGGAGTTTAGGCTCTTCCAAGAAGAGAGAGCCCAGGTAAACCCAGTTAGGCTTTGGGTATTTTCTTCATCTGATTAAGGTATCTACCAAGAAAAAAAAACCCTTTGGCAAGTATCATATTGATGATACTTGTTGATACTTGATGATACTAGGTTGAGAGTTTTTCCTCTGAGATCAGGAACAAAACAAAGGTGCCACCATGACCATTTCTATTCAACACTGTATGAGAGGTTCAAGCTAGTGTAATAAGACAAGATAAAGAAATAAACAATATAAGCATTGGCAAAAAAAGAAAAACAAAGCATCATTATTTGTAGACTATATAATTGCATATGAAGAAAATTCCCCTAAAATGAATGAATCATTCTACTTGCCAATAATGAAGAGAAAATGAGGTATTAAAAAAATGATACCATTCAACACAACTTCAATCAAAATTCCAAGTTTTTGAGGAAAATGGCAAGCTGATTATAAAATTCATACAGATATACAAAGGGATAGACACTATAAGAAAAAGAAAAAGATATGAAGATTTACTCTTCTGGATATAATGAGCTAGTATAATGCTACAAGAATCGAGTCAGTGTGTTGTTGGCACAAGAATAGAAAAGTAGGTAATGGAACAGAACAGTAAACTTAGAAATAGACCTTGTATATACATACCTGATTTATAACAAAAGCACTGCAGAGAGATGTGGGAAAACAGACTTTTTAATAAATGGTGCACAGTCCATTGGGTGTTATTTGGAAATAAATAAATAGAACTTGTCTCCCTACTGCATAATATATATAAGTTATCTCCAGAAAAATTGTAAATCTAAAAGAGAATGGTAAAACAATACAGAGCCAAAAATATAACATAGGAGAAGATCTTCAGGGCCTCAAGATTCAAATTCACAATATGACAAAATCCTCTCAAACTAGTTACCAAAAGCCCTATCCCTAAAGGAACAAAACTGATAAACTGGAATACTTTTAAATTAAGAACATCTCTTTATCAAAATATACCATTAAGAGTATTAAGTCACAGAATATGAAAACATTTGCAATATACATAATCAAAGAAGAACTTGAAATCTGAATATATAAATAATTTTTCCAAATCAATTTTAAAAGGAGTAATACAATAGAAAAAATGGGCAAGAAAAAATGCTCAGTCTCATTAATTATTGGAAAAATGAAACTTAATACTACAATGAGATTCAAGAGTATAACCAGCAGAATGTTAAAATAAAAAGACTTGTAATACAAGTGCTGATAAGGATGTAGAACAACCAAAATACTCATTCTGTGCTAGTGAAAATCTAAATTGCTATAATCTCTTTGGAAAACAGGCTTAACTGTTACAATTGAACATTTGAATGTCTTATGACCCATTAATTCTACTCTTGCATATTTAACCAACCGAAATGCTTGCACTTGTGCACTCAGAGACAAATGCAAGGATGTCCACAGCAGCATCGTTTATAGTAGTCAAAACTGTAAACAACTGAACTGGCCATCGGAGGTAGAAATGATCAGGGAATTGTGATATATTCGTAAAATAACTACGAGAATGAAAATGAATGGACTATAGCTATACACAAGAACATGTATGGCCTATATTTCTGAATAAAAGAAGCCAGACATAAATTAGATAAAAGATAGATAGATAGATAGATAGATAGATAGATAGATAGATAGGTAGATAGATATGATTTCCCTTTATATAAGGTTTAAAAAGATGACTAATCTGTGGTATTAAAAGTGAAGGCAGAGCTACCTTTGGGGAGGAGGTAGGTAGTCGTTGCAAGGAACATGGGATGGCCTTTAGGCAGCTGGCAAAGCTTTGTTTTTTGACCTGAGTAGTGTTTACACAGGGGTTTGCTTTGTGGTATCCCATTAATATTGTATGTTTTGTTTTGTGCACTTTTCTGTTTGTGTATTTCATTTCAGTGAAAAATAACCCTGGTACTCACCTCTCTCACAACATTTATACTTACTCTAATTGTCTGTTTTCCTCTCTAGTCATTACTGAATTTCTCTAGTCATTTCCTCTTCAGTCATTACTGAAGATCAGAGACTGTCAAATTTCCTGAGAAGTCTATTTCCAGTACCTAACTTAGTGCCTGGCATGTAATATGCACTTAATGACATCTGCTTAACTTATAAATGAAATATCACAAAGTACTTTAAGTTGTGCACTTTGAGAAAGAGAAAATTCTGTCTTTCACAGCACCTTACAAATAATTAAGATTAGTAGGACATTCTTCTTTGAACTTCTTAGATAATAAATTCTTATAGCCTGAAAGTTCTGCCATAATATTCCTGTCCTGCAGACATCCATCCATTAGAGTCCTTTTGAAGTTGCATTTGGTTAAAATGTAGTTATTTTCAGATAATTATCAAGTGCAAGTTATTTGTCAATGGATATATTATCAAAAATCTTAGAGTGTGAGTGGTTTTTCACTGGAATATTCCTGTATTCCTTTAGAATTCAGTATGATCATGAGAAGCATCAGGTTAGAAGAAACAAACATAAATCCTTTCTTTCAAAAATTATTTTGAAATAACATTCCTGCCTCTCACACACAAACACAGAAGTAATCTTTTAAAAAATCTTTGCTAGACATTCCTACATAATCCCAGAGGTAACAATGACCTTGGGGGGAGGGGTGTGTATGTGTATAATATATAATAATATATGAATAATATATGTTAATATTTGGAATACACTATTTGGAAGAACACTGGGTAAAATTAGCTTTAAGAAATTTGTTGGGCACACCACTCTAACAAGAAATTTTAAAAACTCAAAATCTTTCAGCAACAGAAATAAAAATTCCATACCTCAGTCACTGCTATAGAAAAGCCGAAGCTGGGGAGTGTGGTGCACACCACACACATCATCATAACAGGTCTCCTAGCAAAGGAGAAAAAAATAGAGAGCAATAATGTACAAGATCAACAGTTCCTGTTACTTTTTGCTAATTTTGCAGTTCCTGTTCCATTCATCTAGTTTTTCTAAGAAGCTACTGCTTCCCTATTTCCATTTCCCAGATGCTTGACTATGGCAAAGAGGAACACATGCAACAACTAGAATGCTTTTCTAGGACAAAGGGGGAGAGGTTTCCGAATAATTAATAAATCATAGACAACAAAAACAACACAAGGCAAGACCCATGGCATGCAACATTTTCATAATCCATAAATTAGGATCCTGCCACAGAGTTCAGGCTCTGGTGACCAACTGAAAAAAAGAACGGTGGCTTTTTCAAGTTGTATTATGCCCAATGTTGTAAAATTCATTTTTTAAAAAAGCACTTAGAGATGATATTTAGATACTAAAGGATGACTTAAATTGGAAACATTTAGATATTTTTGCTTGAACCAAAAAATGTCATATGTACATAAAAATAACATAATTTTCAGTTGTTTTTGGACTACTTCTTAAATCTTTCAAGATCAATTAATTGAATAGTTATGAGATAGTATGTGTACTTATTAAACTATCTTTGAGAGAATTTATATATATTCCTTTAGCATCATTAATTTTGGGGAAAACAAAATATATGTAAAGATTGTCTATAATAAAATAGTTACCTTCTCTTCCCTTAGTTAAATAGATGTTGTAATAATTACATTTATAGGGCAGTGTGTATCTAAACACAAAAAGTGTTGGAGTCCTTCAGATGACTGAGAATTTCTCCTTGGTCCTGGCAGATCTCCCTTTAATCTCATCCCCATCTCAGATGTTCTAGGTTTAGACATAATTTATGGGGTGGGATAGCCGCTCTCTTGTAACCAGACCTACCACAACCTGCTAAAACTGTAAGTATGGTCGGATTTTGAATATGTAGCTTTGCCCCTCAGCGAGTCCACACCCAGGTTCCCACAGCGCTCAGCCCTCGAAGACTGGCCAGAGCATTCATGGAGTTCTCTTCTCGGCTCGACCCCAGGAACCATTCCTGCATCTCTTCTTTATCTGCTTTATCTCCCTTCATTATCTCAGCCAAACCTGTTTCTTTAAATGCCACCCACTTGCCAAGGACTCCCAAACATACTAAATATATGTACAAGTATACTGGCCTCGATCCTGAGCCCTGTACTTGTACGCTCAACTATTTGGAACCTCCGCCTGGATTTCTAATGGGCTGCTCAGGATTAACATTCCTGGAAAAGAACGCACATCCTTCCCTATACCTATTCTGATCATTCTCAAATCCTGTCTGATTCACTGCCAAGAAACATTTTGAATTTATCCTCTACTATCATCTCTCATCTGCAGTTTTTTCTAACTAGTTTCCTGTTACTGCCTCTATTTTTACCTAACAGCATTTTCTCCATGGAGTCAACAGTCATATTTTCAGATTTAAAACATATTATATCCCTGGCTGGTGTAGCTCAGTGGATTGAGCGTGGGCCTGGGAACCAAAGGATCATGGTTCGATTCCCAGTCAGGGCACATGCCTGGGTTGCAGGCCAGGTCCCAGCAGGGGACACACGAGAGGCAACCATACATTGATATTTCTCTTCCTCTCTCCTTCCTTTCCCCTCTAAAGATAAATAAATAAAAAATATTTTAAAAACATATTATAACTCCCCTACACAAATATCTCTGAAGTTGGTATATGGGAAGAACACAGAGTTATTGTTTATTGAATACAGAGTTTGAGTTTGGCAAAATGAAAAAAGTTCTGTGGATAAATGGTGGTGCACTCAGCACAATGATCAATTAGAATAAAATTGAAACCTATTACCCTCGCCTACATGCTCTACATGATGTAGTTTCCCTCATTTCTCCTACTCTCATCCTCACTTAGAATGACCTACATCTCTAACACCTACTTAACTCTGACCATATTGGCCTTCTGGCTATTTCATGATCCCACCAAGGTGGCCACACCTCCAAGTCATACGCTGTCTATCCCTTTTGCCAGTGGCTCCCTACTCCTGGACTTTCCATGTCTGGATTTTTGTTGTCATAAGAAAATTTACATATATAAACATATACAACTACCAGAGATTCTGCTAACTATTTCTTTACTTACTTATTGTTTATTGTATCCCTCTTTGCCCATATCCAAGGTAAGTTTCTTGGAAGCAGGGGCCTTTTCTAATTGTTCACTACTTATTCTTCACCATCTAGAACAATGTTTTTCAACTTGTTTGTGCAGTACAATTTCCGGGACTCTGGTAAGTCCTATGGAGTCTTCTCAGAATAGAATTTTTAAATGCAGAAAATAAAATACTACTTACAAAGCAAAGCAATTATATTGAAAAAGTAACCTAAAACCTTAAAATTTTTTGATACATTAATAAATGTGTCTATCTGTGAATAGAGTGTCTTCATATTTTCTCTGAAGTAAAAACTGTAATCACTAGTGGAAACTGTAATCACTCATAATTTCAGGGTAGTGAAGATCATAAACCTTATCCCGAAGTATCTGAACCACTTATAGTGGATGCAAGATGGCAGACGAGTAGTTAGAGTTACGCTGTCTCCTCCCAGGACCAAACTGGAATTACAACTAAAATATAGAGAAATCAATCTGAATAACCAACTGAAGATTAGCTGAAGAGAAGTATTACAACTAAGGATTCACAAAACTCACATCAAGACTGGTAGGAAGGACGGAAAGTAGAAAAAGTTTGGTCCCATCCCCAAGGGGAGTGGCTGAGATTCCAAGGGATATCTCAGCTGCAAAGGTTCCCTGTCAGAAAAATGGGGGTCTCATCTCCACACTGGGCTCCACAGCCAAGAACACCAGAGCCAGGAGGAGGCAGAAACACAAAATCTGGCTGTGACAATCAGTGACGATTTCATCCAGCAGGGAGACTGGTGTTGCTAGATACACAGGCACACTCTTAAGGGGCCAATGCACAAAATCTCACTTGCAGCCACTCACACTAGGCTTCGGTGGAAGGAGGGCAGAGTGGACTCAGTGGACTGAGAGGACAGACTGGGATTTGTGGCTCTAGGGAAAGAGTGAAAGAGACAGCTGCCAGAATCTTGTGCTGAGTCCCTCTCCCATACCACAGATGCCATCTTTCTTGGGTGGAGCACTTTTCTCCTTATAGCATCAGCCTGGGCAAATGCAATAACCCCATCCTGCATACCTCATGCCTTGCTAAGAAGTCAGCTGCCTGGCTGAGGTGTAGAGACCCAGGCAACCTCAGGGGGTGTCAGTAACTAAGTTGTGTGGCTTCAGGGCCAGTGGCCATTAACCTCACTTTTCCATGAAACTGACTGCTGCCTCCCCTCAGGGGAGATCCACTAGCCATACCCTCCTGATTCCTGCTGACCCTGCCTTGCTGAGCTCAGTCTCCCAGAAGAATCTGGGGCAGACTGGATTGCATAGCTAAGACTGGGGCTTTTTTTCCTCACATGCCCAACCAATGCAAAGTCCTTCCTTCACATGGCTACAGTCTTGGTCTGTTTGTACCAGATAAACACTGCAGGCCTCACCCTGATGATTCTCTGAGACCTAGTCTCAACACAAAGATCTGTGAGCAAGGGGCAGCAAGGGGCAGCTGGACTAGGTATACCCTGGAACTTTTGCCGAAAGCCCTAAGACCTAGTACTGGCAGGGCATGTGAACCTGTATCAATCTGGTTCCTACTAAGTGACTCACTAAGAACCTACCTCATGCAATTCAAATACTACCAGAGGCTATTTCGGTGATTGAGTCCAACAGGGAGCCAGCAGGTTGAGGCAGGCAGAGGTGGATCTTGGGATGCCTTGGGCATTTTGCTGACCAACCCCTGAGTTCAGTGCCACTGGAAGCTAGCCTTGGTATGCAGCTTGGTCCTCCCACTACATACCAAGGCCCAGCAGAAACAGCAACAAAGTGTGGATCTCTTTGTAGCTCAAAACAAGTTGCTCAAGACCAGTCACAGGCAGCATCTAACACTGATTGGCACCAGAGTACCCCGCAAGAGACCGTAGAACCAACAAACCTAGTGGCCAGCTTCAGACAACATCAGAAAGATCCAATGAGCTTCAAAAGTGGCATATCCAGAGGGAGGTTTTTGCAGGTACCACAACCTGCTCAGAGGAATTCTACTTCATATGGTCAGCACCCGCACAGCAGCTCATACACTGTAGCCAGGATTGATTCTCAGTCAGCCAGCCAAAGGGTCAACCTCATGCACAAACAGGCCAATAACAAACAACACTCATTTATAACAGTAAGCAGACATAAACCATACAAGGAATATTCCTGGAGGATCCAGCTCAGGTGATCAAGGAGATTGTGCCACTAGGTGCCACAAAACACCTACCACATAAGGCCACACTACCAAGGCTGGGAGATATAGCAAATCTACCTCCTATGTAGAAACAAACACAAAGAGGCAGCCAAAATGGGGAGATGAAGAAAGCCCCAAATTAAGGAATAGGAGAAATCTCCAGAAGAGATAAATAAAATGGAGGCAAGCAATTCACCTGGTATTGGTATAGAGTTAAAACATATGGTTATAAGGATGCTCAAGAAATTTAGTGAGAATTTCAAGGAACTTAGAGAGAACTTCAACAGCATGAAGAAAGACATAGAGACCATAAAAAAAGAACCAGTCAGAAATAAAGAATACAATATCTGAAATAAAGAATACACTACAAGGAATAACCAGTAAGTTGGATAATGCAGAGAATCAAATGAGAGATTTGGAAGACAAGGTAGCAGTAGACATTCACTGACACTAGCAAAAAGAAAAAAGAATTTTTAAAGCTGAGTCTAGTTTAAAAGACCTTGGGGACAACATGAAGCATAACAACATCTGCATCATAGGTATACTAAAAAATGAAAAGAGAGCAAAGGACTGAAATCCTATTTTAAGAAATAATGGCTGTAAAAACTTCTCTAACCTGGTGAAGGAAAAAGACACACAAGTTGAGGAAGTGCAGAGAGTCCCCAAAAAGATGAACTCAAAGAGGCCCATACCAAGACATGTCATAACTAAAATGACAAAGTTCAAAGACAAAGAGAGAATCTTAAAAACATCAAGAAAAAAACAATTAGTTGCTTACAAAGGAGCTCCATAAAAACTTTGGCAGCTGACTCCTCAACAGAGGCATAGATTTTAAGTCAGAATAAATTAGCATGAAATATTCAGTGATGAAAAGCAAGGACCTACAATCAAGACTACTTACCCAGCAAGGGTAAAATTCAAAATTGAAGGAGAAATAGATCTTCAACAAAAAAAATGATGGCCTTAAATGACACAGTAGATCAGAAGGATTTAATATCTGGACTTGTTATCTTCAGAGCATTTCACCCAAAACAGTGGAATACACATTCTTTTCAAGTGCACATGGAACATTTTCTAGGGTAGACCACATGTTAGGACACAAAACAAGTTTCAATAAATTTAAGAAGACTGAAATCACATCAAGTATCTTCTCTGACAATAGTGATACAAAACTAAAAATCAATCGCAAGAAAAAACTGAAAACTCAAAGACAGGGAGGCTAAATAATATGTTACTAAACAATGAATGGGGTAACAATTAGATCAAGGAAGAACAAAAATTACCTTGAAACACAGGAAAATGCGAACAAAACAACCTAAAATCTATGGTACACAACAAAAGTAGTCCTAAGAGAAAAACTCATAGCATTATAGTCTTCTTTAAGAAATAAGAAAAATCTCAAATGTACAATCTAACATTATACTTAAAGGTACTAGATAAAGAAAAATAAAGCCAAAAGTGAATAAAAGAAAGGAAATACAAATGATCAATGAAACCAAGAGCTTGTTCCTTGAAAAGATAAACAAGAGTGACAAACTTGTAACCAGACACATAAGTAAAAAATAGACAGCACCCAAATAAATAAAATAAGAAATTAAAGAGGAGAAGTAACAATTGACACCAAAGAAATACAAAGGATTTTAAGGAAATATGAATAACTACATGCCAACAAATCAGACAATCTGAACAACATTAACAAATTCCATGAAACATATAATGTTCACAACTAAAGAAAAAAGAATCAGAAAATCTGAGTAGACAGGTTACAACTAATGAAATTGAAAAAATAATTTTAAAAAACTCCCCAAACAAATAAAAGTCCTGGACCTGATGGCCTCTCAGGTGAACTTTACCAAACATTCAACAAAGAACTAACACCTACACTCAAGCTATTCCAAAAAATTCAAGAAGAGGGAAGACTCCCAGGTTCACTTTAGGAGGCCATCATTATCTTAATTCCAAAACCAGATAAACACATTACAAAAATTATATGCTAATATCTCTGATGAATATAGATGCTAAAATTCTCAACAAAACATTTGCAAACCATGTCTACCAATACAGTAAAAAGATCATATACCATGATCAAGTGAGATTTATTCCGGGGATGTAAGTTTCATACAATATTCACAAATCAATTAATTGATATACCATGTAAACAAAATAAAGTATAAAGTTATACGATCATATCAATAGACATAGCAAAAGCATTTGATAAAATCCTAGCACCCATTTATGATAAAAACTCTCCACAAAGTGGGCCTCAATGTAATAAAGGCCAAATATGGCAAACACACAGTCAACATCAGACTCAACAGGCAAAAGCTAAAAGTATTTCTCCTAAGATCAGAAACAAAACAGGGATGTCTACTCTCACCACTCTTACTCGACATAGTACTAGAATTACTAGCTACAATAATCAGACAAGAAAAAAAAAATAAAAGGTATCCAAATTGCAGAGGAAGAAGTAAAACTGTTTTTATTTGCAGATGACATGATACTGTATAGAGAGAACCCTAAAAATTCCACCAAAAAACTGCTAGAAGTGATAAATGAGTTCAGTAAAGTAACAGGATACAAAATTAATATCCAGAAAACAGTTGCAATTTTATGCACACAATAATGAATGATCAGAAAGAGAAACTAAGAAAAAAATCCCATTTACAATTGCATCAAAAAAATAAAATAAAATACCTAGGAATAAATTTAACCAAGGAGGTAAAAAGACTTGTATTAGGAAAATTCTAAGACACTGAAGAAAGAAATTGCAGAAGATACAGATAAGTGAAAGTGTATACCATGTTAATGGATAGAAAGAATTAACATGATTAAAATGTCCATACTACCCAAAGCAATCTATAGTTTCAACACAATTCCTATCAAGACACCATTGGCATATTTCAGAAAATGAGAACAAATATTCCAAAAATTTAAATGGAACCACAAAAGACCCCAAATAGCTACAGAAATCTTGAGAAAGAAGAACAGAGTTGGGGAATACTTGTTACCTGATATCAGACTATACTTCAAGGCCACAGTACTCAAAACAGTATGGTAATGGTATAAAAACAGACATGTATCAATGGAACATAATAGCCTAGAAATAAACCCATGTCTTTATGGCCAATTAATATTTGACAAAGGAGGCAAGGACATACAAAGAGGTAAAGACAGTCTATTCAATAAATGGTGTTGGGAAAATTGGACAGATATGTGTAAAAAAATGAAACTATATTCATTACCTTCCTACACAGTACACAAGAATAAACTCAAAATGGATTAAATATTTAAATGTTGGAGTCAACACCATAAAACTCCTAAAAGAAACCATAGGCAATAAAATCTCAGATATTTCTTTTAGCAATATTTTTTCAACTGTAGCTCTACAGGCTAGGGAAACAAAGTAAAAATAAACAAATAGAAGTATATCAAACTGAAAAGACAACTCATTGAATGGGAGAATATATTTATCAATAAAACCTGATAAGAGGTTAACATCCAAAATTTATAAAGAACTTATATAATTCAACACCAACCCCCTAAAATAATCCAATTAAAAATGGGCCAAAGACCTGAACAGACACTTCTTCAAAGAGAACATACAGATGGCCAATAGAAATATGAACGGATGTTTAATGTAACTAATCATCAAAGAAATGCTAATTAAAACCACAAGGAAATATCACCTCACACTTGTCAGAATGGCTATCATCAATAAATCAACAAAGAACAAGTGTTGAATGAGGATGTGGAGAAAAGAGAATACTAATGTACTACTGGTGGGAATGCAGATTGGTGCAGCCATTCCGGAAAACAGTATGGAGTTTTCTCAAAAAAATTAAAATGGAACTGCCTTATAACCCAGCAATTCTGCTTCTGGGAAGAAATTCAAAGAAACTCAAAACACTACTTTGAAAGGATATATACACCCCCATGCTCACTGCAGCCTTCTTTACAATAGCCAAGCTATGGAAGCGGCCAAGTGCCATCAATAGAGTAGTGGGTAAAAAGCAGTGGTGCATTTATGCAATGAAATACTACTCATTCATAAAAAGAAGAAAATCCTACCATTTGTGGCAGCATGGATGGATCTGGAGAATATTATGCTAAGTAAAATAAGCCATTCAGAGAAAGAAAGATACCATATGATTTCACTTATATGTGAAATCTAGTGAACAAAATAAACTCACAAACAAAATCAAAACAGACTCATAGATACAGAGAACAGACAGCTGTCTGCGGGGACAGGGGTTGGGGGGCTAGGTGAAAAGGTAAGTGATTAAACAAAACAAAACTCATAGACACAGACAACAGTGATTACCAGAGGGCAAGGAGAGGGTGGGGAGAGAAGTAGAATAGGGTAAAGTAGGGATAAATAGTGATAGAAGGAGATTTGATGGGGGTGGTGAACACACAATAGAATATACAGATGATGTGTTATAGAATTGTACACTTGAAATATATATAATCTTATGAACAAATGCCTCCCCTCAATATATTCAATTTAAAAAATCTAAAACGATTGTATCATAATATGAAATGATCTAGGGAATATGAATAGATCTATGTAATAAAATTATAGGTCATGCTAATACCTCCATAGTTTTATCAACATTCAAATGACAAGAAGTGCTAGCTTTCAATTTGAGATTAGTGAAAATAAAAATGTAACTTGTTTCTTAGCCAAGTTCAAGAACATCATGATGCTAGAGAACATCTGGCACATAGTAGAAACTCAATAAATACTAGCTGAGCAAGTAGAATTATTAACAAATAAATATCAATCCAAGTCTTTATTGTATTTAACTAGAAATAATGATAATATATATTTGGAAATTTTGACTTACTGCTAATATGTTTATAATTTATTAATGAATGTTATGAATTGAATTATATCCCCCCAAAAAGATATGCTGGAAATCCCAACTCTTAGTACCTCATATTGTAACCTTATTAGGAAACAACATTTTTAAAGAGATACGAAGTTAAAATGAATTAGGATGGGCCCTAATTCAACATGACTGGTGTCCTTATAAAAAGGGGAAATTTGGAGAAAGATATGCACAGAGAGAAGACCACGGAAGAAACACAGGAAGACGCCACATAACAATAAAGGCAGAGATCAATCAGAGCGGTGCATCTACAAGCCAAGGAATGTTAAAGAGGGCCAACAAACAACAGAATCTAGGAGAAAGGTCTGGAATGGATTCTCCTTCACAGCCCTCAGATTGAACCAACTCTGCCAACACCTTGATCTCAGGCTTCCAGCCTCCAGAACTGGGGAACAATACATTTTTGTTGTTTAAGTCACCAAGTGAAAAGTATTTTGTTGGCAGATGCAGGAAACAAATACAGTCTGTTTTAGGAAATTGGGGTACTTCTGTAACGAATACCTAAAATGTGGAAGAAACTTTGGAACTAGGTAATGGACAGAGTCTGGAAGAGTGGAGAGATGCATGACAGAAAAAGTTAGATTGCCTGTTAGTGGAGATTCTGGTTAGAGTCTGAAAGAAAAAAAGAGCTGTAGAGAAAACCTTTCTCCCCCTAAAGAATATATATATTGTCAAGAACAGGTGTTGCTGGAAATATGAATGTTAAAGGTGCTTCTGGTGAGATATCATATAGAAATGAAAACCATGTTATTGGCAACTGGGGGAAAAGCGATCCTTTTAACAAGTGGGCAGTGACTCTGGCTGAATTGTGTTCTGTGAGGTGGAAAGTAAAACTTGTAAGCAATGAATTCAAGTCTTTAGCTGAGGAGATTTCTAAGCAAAGCATTAAAGGTACTGGCTGCTTTCTTCTTGCTGATTATAGTAAAATGCAAAAGGAAAGAGATAAATTGAAGAAGAAATTATTCAACACAAAGGAGACAGAACTTGAAGATCTGGAAAATTCTCAGCCTATCCGTACTGGAAAAAATGAGAGAGCACGTTCTGGAGAGAACACGAAGTGGGGGGCTTGCAGGTCCAATTAACTACCTCAGCAGAAACACCCACAGGTTTCCCCGAAGTGGGCCAGAGATGGGACAAAATGAAGCTGTCAGACCTCTGGGATACAATAGGCAGGAAATGCGCTGATGGAGCTACTGGGATGTAAATGTCTTATGTTTCAAGAAAAAGGAAGAATGACCTACGGTGTTACAGAGGCCCTAGATGTGCCAGGACCACCACTAAAGGGGTCCACATGTTCCTCAAATCTAAAAGGCAAGGTTGAGGCCCATGGCCAAGGGGGTGAAACCCCACCCTGAGGAGCCCAGAGAACAGACCATCCAATTTCAGAGCAGCCTTAAAATTTAACGAAATTTGCCCTACTGGCATTCAGATTTGCTTGGGACCCGTGACTCCCTTCTTCCTTCCAACTCCTCCCTTTGCAATGGGAATGTCTATCCCTATGCCTGTCCACATTGTATCTGAGAAGCAAGTAACTTGTTGCCTGGCTGCACAGCTTTAGAGACGGAAAGGAATTTTTGCCCCAGGAAGAATCATACCCCAAGTCTCACCCGTAACTGATCAGGATGGTTTAGATAATGAATTTTAGAACTCTTGAGTTCATGATGTTTACATTGAATTTTGTACTTAGAGTTGACACGGGAATGATTAAAGCATTTGAAGATGTTGAGATGGGGTGAATGCTATTTTGCACACGGTAAGAATGTGAATTTCAGCGACGGGGGTGGGGCACAAAAGGCAGGCTGTTATCAGTTGAACTGTTTCCAAAAAAAAACCCATATTGAAGTCCCAACCCAAAGCACTTCAGAATGTGACAGTATTTGGAAACAGGGTCATTCCAGAGGTAACAAGTTAAAAGGAGGTCATTATAGTGGGCCCTTATCCAACATGACTGCTGTCTTTATAAAAGGAAAGATTTGGAAATAGACATGCCCAAAAGAAGACTATACGATGAGACACAGGGAGAGGGACATGTGGAGATGAAAGCAGAGATCAAACAGGTGATACATCTACAAGCCGAGGAAGGCCAGTGAAGGCCAGCAAAGCGGCAGGAGCTAGGGGAGAAGCCTGGAACTGAGTCTGTCAGTCCTCAGCAGAAACCAGCTTCAACAACACTTTGATCTCAGACTTCCAGCCTCCAGAACTGGGAGACAATGAGTTTCTGCTGTTTAAGCCAAGTTTGTGGTACTTCATAAGAGCGAACTTAAGAAACAAATCCAATGAGGTATAGCCTTTATGTTAGAAATATCACAGACACTTGTTTGAAGGTGTACTCAAGCTGACACTAAAGCAAGACTGAAACCACAGGACAGGCTGGCTGAAGAGAAGGACCTGTGGGCGTGGTGTCATGTCCAAATGAAAGGCTGAGTTAGGGCGCTACCAGTAGAGCTCTGTGCACGTCTGTAGTACACTGTCAAGGAGAAGGACTCTCCCATGAGCAGGCCTGTGGAGAAAGACCTGAGCTCAGGCACAGTGAGTTAAATATTCCTGTTTCTGAAGCAAGAATTCTTGTCCTGAGACTGCTCACACAAGAAGCATGGTGAGTGAAAAGGTCAGGTAACTTGGGAAACCACTCTCTGCTCAGAAACTCACAAAGGTTCTTTTTACCTAAACTGTTAAGACAAAGATTCCTCCCAGTCTTTCAAGGCTTTCAACATAAAACAATAGCACTCTGTCTCTACATTCACCTCAGGGAGCTCCTGCTCTATGTCAAATTCTACAGAAATGCATCTTTCAGGCTTTATGCAAACACCACAGCCACTCTCTGTGTGGGGCATCATCCTTATTTTACGTATGAACACAGTAATAATGAAGTCTTAATTAATTTGCCAAAGATCCCATAGCTGGGTGAAAGATGAGTTCTAATCCAGGTATTTCTGACTCCAAAACTCACATTCCTGTTCACTCCGCAATCTGTCCAGGCAATTTCTCCCCACTCCTTCCCTTCTCGGCACATGGATCTTCTCCCACCTCTTAAACAAGCCGTGCTTATTCCTGTATCAGCTCATTACTCAAATTCATCCTCCACTCCGGAATGTCTTCCTGCTCCTAGCTTGACTCAAATCCAGGTTTCCTTTTGAGAATTTCTCTTACTACTCAAAAGTACAGTGCTCTCTTGATAAGCCACACACATCTATTGAATACCTGCTGAGTGAAGGGCATTGTGTGGTGGGGCTGGTGGAGTGAGACAGAGGGGAGGAAAAGTGAATTAAAAAGAGCACCTTCTCCCCTGGCTGGGTGGCTCAGCTGGTTAGAGCATTGGGCCATACACTAAAAGGTTACAGGTCCGACCCCTGGTTGGGGCACATACCAGAGATAACCAATCGATGTTTCTCTCTCACATCAATCACCTCTCTCTCTCTCTCTCTCTCTCTCTCTCTCTCTCTCTCTCGTAAATAAACATATCCTTGGGTAAATATTTTAAAAAATAGAGCACCTCCCTCACTATTAGTACGAAGTTTTGATGACTCTCTTCTCTGGGCTCATCAAGGACTTGTGGCAGTCACATACACTTTAGTGATTTAGTGTATATTGTTTTACATTACTCTCCAATGTTTTCATGTGTCACTGTGCAGCCTCCACAGCAGACTACAAGTTCCCTGAGGAAGGGGACAATACCTAACGTATATTCAAGTATTCCCCAACAGTAGCCTGGGAACGAAGTATCTTTGTAGGGTGGTAGTTTGGAAAATAGGTAAAGTCAGAGAACGGACAGTCTTGAATGCCAGGCGGTCAGTGGCTATTCAGTAAATGTTCATTAAAAGAGGGACTGAGTGGATGAGAAATGGGAACTGGAAGGGAGTTCAGATGGGTAAATTCACAGCTATTCTAACAAACCCTGAGGGGAACTAATGGATCACTGTTAACCTGGAGGGTTTCCAGTAAAACCTTGCCGTTAAATGCATTACCAGTAATTCTGGGAGGTGAGGAAGATATACATGTTTATCTCATCTGTAGGGGATGCAAAATTAAGTGGGACAGCAAGCATTTTGAATGATGCTATCACAATTCAGAAGACTGCAATTAACTAAAAATATGACTAAAATCAATATAATGATATTGAATAGAGATAAGAGTACATTATTGAATTCAGGTTTAACAAATAGTTCAAGTAGTTATCCATTGACCTATTCATGTAAACTGTGTGTGTCCAACACTCTGTTTTAATGATACAAAGACTCATAAAACACACTCTGGCCTTAAGGCACTTACAGGTTATAGGAGTTTCTGAGACACAAGATGAAGAAACTGTGCAGGGAAAGCAAGTTTTTCAAGGAATTTTAGTCAATCACACCCTCAGTTATGAAACAAGTGATACAGCTACCATTGAAGTCAATATATTGCATCAAGAGCTGAAGTCATTAGCTGCATCAATAGGACATCAGGGTATTACGAGGTCACATCCACACACCAACAAGCCAGCCAGCATCCCAAGGAGACCTCCAAAAGGGAAAAGGCCCAGAAATCACAGGACAAGAGTAACTGATGAGACCTGGACTCTGGGGAAGAGAAGACATAGCAGACTGTGATGAGATGTAGCTGAGCTGGCAGAGCGATAGGCTATTTCGAATATTTGAAAAGCTTTAATATACATACAGCGAGCTCAGAGAAGTCACCCCCAGACACACAATTTTGAGAATCATCATCATGCAAGTGGTGGTTCCTCTTATCAGAGCCAACAAGAGTGCTTGAAAACCAATGAAAAGAGATAATTAGGGGGCAGTGGGTAGTACTGCTGGCCACGGCCAAATTCACTGGCAAACAGAGGGCAGAGAACCTGCAGTCTACAAAGAAGATGGGGAGGAAGTCACATGGTGGTAGATTTTACTTCAACATAGGGGAATAAGACTATGCTCATAGAGACAAAATATAGTGAATTCCCTTTTAAAATCAGAGGTAGACTATCTATGTTGTGAGAAATCGAGTAGCAGAAAAACTAAGGTATGATCCAGACTTAGGATTCTGTGGTATGTATATTGTCAACACTGAACTGTACAAGTAAGGGAAGAGTAGATTTTTCAGGGGTGGAAATGACATGCAGAAAACATTTTCCAAGAAGGCTATTACTCTGTGAACAAGGACTGCAAGGGAAATGGGAGCAGAGAGAAGCAAAGGACAAGGACAACTGCTGATGAAGGTCGTCCAAGCCCCAGCATTAATTAATACAATGTTCTTTGTGCTTCCTTGAACAAAACGACCAGGACAATGGTCTGACAATGGACTGGAACTTAAGGAAATTTGGGGAGCCATGCCTGCATAAGGTGGCTCTGGAAATGAAGGCCTAACTGGGGTGAGGAAAACAGTTGTGGAGAACCAAGAGATGAAGCAAGAAAGATTAAAGAGGAAGAATTAATGGAATCTGGTGACTTATTGTGTATGCTGGGGAAGAAATGCAAAAGTAAATATACTCTTGCTGATTTACTGGATATGGGAGGGAGGCAAGGAAGAGAAAGCCTCTAGTCAGGTATCACACAATTACTACTACTGAGTATTTAAGAGGATGACAGATCCACTGCAAGAAATGGTAGTGATCTGGGACGAAGTAACTGCTAAGCACCAGGGTTGATTTAGTTCATGATACTTGCTGATGACGTTCTCAGAGGTGCTGAAGAGAGCGAGCGCTATTTCCTTGAGGTTAGCCAGTCTGCCCAGCAGGGCCCAGATGTTGCTGGTGCTGTGCACATCCCCTGTGTGAGCTATTGTGGAACAGCAAGGTGCTCTGGAGACCAGGCTCTGGAGACAGACACCCTGGGGTCAGTGGTGGCTCCGGTACTCACCGGCTCTGTGGTCTTTTCATCTCTGTGCCCTAATTTCCTCATTTGGTAAATGGGCGCTATAAGTGTTCTGACATAACAAGGTTACAGAATTAATTAAAATCACACAGGCAATGTGTTTACAACTATGCCTGGTACATAGTGACTGTTCAGTACATATTTGTTCTCATTTTACTATGACTACAACTACTATTACTATTACTACCACTGTCTGAAACAAATCGACAGCAAAATCTCATCGAATATGTTAAGGACCTCCGCAAGGTTAAATGTAGTCTAAAATGTGGAGTCTTTCAAACTTGGCACTGCTCAGGATTCATGACATGTCATTGTCTGAAGTAAATAAATAAGTAAGACTTGAGGGAATTCCTGAAATACAGCCCTGGGTCCCAAGGCAGTGTAGGAATCCCAGTGAGCCCTCCAGCATTATCCTGCCTCCAGGGACCCTCTCCTCAGAGGTCTGCTGCAGTTTCGGGCTAGCCCTGCTCAATGGTTTCACACACTTACTGTTGTTAGAGGAAAGGATTTCTTAGTTATTGGGATATACAATTTAGTCTGTGTATAAGTAGCTTTTCTTCATTCCTTCATCTCCCTAGTCTGTCATGAATTATGACAGGCATCCCTGAAAAGTAACGGTCATTCTAAAAGAATGAGGAAATGTTAAACAAGAATGAAGGAAAGAGTAGCGGGTTAAAGTTCAGACCGTGCAGTGTATCTTCAGCTCTCTGACATGGTTTCCTCCCTCATAAAATTGGAATTACATCTCCCTGGGCCACCTTGCAACACTGGCATGCAGGGAAAGTGGAAAAAATGAAATATAAAAGCACTGTAGATATGAAGAATACCTTAGAACAGGGGTCCCCAACACCCTTCCCCCACCCACTGTTAGGAACTAGACAACACAGCAGGAGGTGAGTTTGAATATAATGCACTTGAATATAATGCACTTGAATCATCCTGAAACCGTCCCTCACACTGCCTTACCTCACACCCATCCATGGAAAAATTGTCTTCCCCGAAACCAGTCCCTGGTATCAAGAACGTTGGGGACTGCTGCCTTAGAAGATATTCATTATATCACTCTATTGGCTCAATAATTCTCAAAGAAAAAAGAAGTATAAGATTCTCCAAACTTGAAGAGTATTACTTAAATAGCATAGAATTTTCTTCCATTTAACCAGTTTTATCATCATGTCTATCACTTCTCAGAGTCATTCTGAGGATTAAACAAGATCATGTTTTAAATGGAAACACAAAATTCAACCTGGGGTAATAATATTAACATCCATTTAGTGCCAGGCACTATGCTTAGAACTTCATGTGCATAATCTTACTCAGTTTCTGAAAACAGCATTCCAGTGAATAGACGAGGTCTTGCTCATGAGAAAACTAAAATTCCAAGAATTCCAGTAACTCACACGAGACGTCACAGTCTTTGTCAAAGCTGGGACTTCAGCTCAGGGCTGCACCTCTCAGCTTTACTGCCAGGGCACACCCTTCGCAAGCGGCTGAGTCACTCTCCTCTGGAACCAGCCTCACAGGCTCTTGTGGCCAACAGGGCCCGACAGGGAAGTTCTCAAAGAGGGCCGTCAACAATATAGCTGTGAATGCTAAGGACCTATGAAATTTCACATAAACAACTATTTATTCTTCAAAAATAATTCCAACTTCTAACACCTACTTCCTAGAGTAGCAATTACTTTTGCATCATCTTCAGCTAGCAATCAAGATACACGGCACACTCTATGTTACCACACATATTACAACATCCAAATTTGGGGGATGCACTTGGGGGAGCCATGTATAATATCCAAATACACATCTTTGGGGGAAATGCATCTTAATGACACTAAAAGGCTTGAATTTTTCTTGAAACACACTTGGCATTCAAAGTCAGAAAAAATAAGGAAGTTGCATGAAATAGAGGAAATAGCACAGAACAGGCTGATCTGGACTCACAAATCCCAGCTCTACCACTTACGGAGTTTATCGCCTGACAGAGTTAATCATTTCTTTGAGTTTCTATGTCTTCGTCTATAAAATGAGAACACTAGCACATAACTAACTCACTGGGTTGTCATAAAGTTCAAATGTAATAGTACAGAATGCATGAAACTCCTAGAATAGTGCTTAGTAGCTATTCTCTTCTGTGCCAGGAAGAAATAATAATATGATAGCACTCATGCCATGAGACCATGAGCAAATAGCTTCCCAGTTTCACTGAAATTATAGATAACCTGTCATATATCTAAAACTGTTTAGAACACTTATGGCCAGCCACATCCAAAAGTAGAAAGGAAAGACCAAAGAGTATTTCACAAAAGAAATTACTGAAATATAATTGTTGTGACAGCCCATTCCTTAATACAAGAAGACTATCTGAACCAGATGTACAAAAGGAAACATGTGGCCTGGCTGGTGTAGCTCAGTGGATTGAGCGTGGGCTTGTGAAGCAAAGAGTTGCTGGTTCGATTGCCACTCAGGGTACAGGCCTGGGTTGCAGGCCAGGTCCCCAGTAGGGGGGTACACAGGCAGCAACCACAAATTGATGTTACTCTAAAAAAAAAAGGAAACGTGCACTCAGGAGTAGAAATTAAACTTACCTTCCTCAAACTTACTCTCCTCCTTATTCTCAATTGTCCCAAGAGCCTGGGACATTCGAAGAGGCATGTTAGGGCGGTGGTTAGGAATACCAATTATGGAGTCAGAGGGTCCTAGGTCCAAAGTCTGGCCCTTTCTGTCACTAGTTAACTGACTGGGAAAGTTCCATAACTATCTAATCATCAGTTTCCTCTCCCAAGTAGTAATAACAAACTTATGAAAATACCCACTTACATGGTACAGTAAGTGGGTACAAATACCCACTTACATGGTACAGAATGAAATGAAATTCATAAATCTCTTAGCACATAAGTGAACAGTAAAGAAACAAACAATTATAGTTTGATGATGATGATGATGACGATGATATATGGCATGGGAAGATTTGCTGTCTGAATGATATTAAGAACCTAGAGTCCTAGGAATTTGAGCCAGTGTGTGTGTGTGTGTGAGAGAGAGAGAGAGAGAGAGAGAGAGAAGCTGCTTCCTGGGCTGCTGTGGCCAGTTTCCCATGGTTTAGTCCTGTGGTCATTTGAACCTCTCACCATTCCCTCAAAGCTCCCTGGCCCATCCGGCAGACTTAGACGGCCAAAGCAACTCCCATGGAGCATGAGGAGTGGAGGGTCCAACTCAGCTCCAAACCCAGCCCTTAGATAATATACCACAGGGGTGTCAAACTCATTTTCACCAGGGGTCACATCAACCTTGAGGTTGCCTTCAAAGGGCTGAAATAATTTTAGGACAGTATAAATGTAATTACTCGTTAACCGTTAAGGAGTTGAAATTACACTAAGCCCTTTGAAGGAAACCATGAGGCTGATGTGGCCCCCGGGGGAACATGAGTTTGACACCCCTGATTTACAGGCTTTGGGTCAAGGTGTGAAAGATCCCCAAACCCCACTGATAAAAGCAGTGCCAACCAAATGTTTTATTTCCCATAACCCCTCAGGAGCTCTGCCCACAGAGAACTGAAGGTCCCTTGGAAAGTGTGATTCTTGAGGCCACATCGGTGTCAGCATCCTAAGAGCACTTCATGAACTCCACACTTCAGCCCTCCCTTCTGCACCCTCCGAACAGTGTTTCTAGCTATATCTGTATTTATTTTTACATTTCTACCCTTGATGTTAAAATTTACAGCTCCTTGCTTTTCAAATGAATTCTATGCTGTTCAACTTTTAAATAAAAGATCAGAATGAAAGAACATTTAAGTTATCAAAGAATACATAGAAATCCCAGATGAGTGAGAATCAGATCTGAAGACCTAAAAAGAAAAATATATGAGTATGAGATTATTTGTTCTTAATACCTTTACATGATTTGATATAATCATTATCTAAACTGTCAGTTAAATCAATATTAAATCTTAATTTATTTAAAATGTCTTGTATTATTATTGAAGTACTTCCCCCCAACAAGGGTAACAGAATTTATCAACATAGTAAAGTATTATTTTTCTAAATCTAATTAAAGGACATAGTTGCCTAAAAAATCAGTTGGTTAATGGCCAAAGGATGCTCAAGACCTGTAAGACATGTATCAAAGCATTTAAAAATAGACACTACTTAAGTTTTACACAAAAGGAAAATTCTATATTATCATCTGTGATGGTGATTTCTGTGCAGTAAATTTTATGCAGTAAAGTATATAAAGGAATTAGGCCCAACATTTACTTCTCAGGGTATCATGGACTTCTGCTAGCTCCTATTTTCTGAACACCTGCCATTGATTATTTTCAGTCAATAAAAAAATGACCCTACAAAAATATGAAAGATACCACAATATCAATACATTTATAGAAACAGTGATTGTTATTTCTCCTTAAACTTACACTAACAACATTTCCGCGGTGTTAACACCCTTATACATAGTACATGAGAAAATATCTTTGAAAGCATCTGAGGGATTCTCTGCTAAAGAATTCTTTTACTCACCATCCTTTAATTTTTTTCATAAGACGATGTTTCTTGTATAAGAGAACTTTTATAGGAACCCAAATCAATAGACTCACTGAAGCCACATAGGCAATCGAACAGGAGACGATCAGCCAATAGTGAGTTCTTTCTGCTCTATCCCTTGTCACTTGATAGGCAGTTGCAAACTGTTCCATAATCACAAGCGTGGGAATGGAGAAAGCAGCAAACTCAAGAATCTCAAATACCAGGAGCTTGATTAGACTTCCCGAAACCATCCTGAGGAAATGCGACTGCGGAGGCCAGACGCTCCCCCTCCGATGCCGGTCAGCAGCGTGTGGACACAGATACTGAACCAGGATCAAGTTCCTTGTACTCAGATCACCAGCGAATGGCATTTTTATTCTTTTATTGACCCTCATACAGTTCAATGATCTTCCAACTTAACAACCGAGGTCTCTTAAAGAAGCAGAGCAGTTGTGGAAGCGATCGCCTGATGTGTTTGCACATCCATTAGTGGTGGTCCAATAAACTTCAGAACATGCTTTGAGGGGTTGCTGGAAAGAGGACTTTTACTGTAGATTTTGTTGCTAATTTGAGCACCAAAAAATGTTTATGTAAATTTAATACTTGGTAAATAGAATCATTGCAGGAATATAAGTTTAAAGTTAAAGGGGAACCTAATCCCTTATTTTTATATCTAAGCAAATTCAGGCCAAGCAAAATAACCAAAATCGGAGTCTTCATCTCGGCAAGTGACCCCTCACTTTTCTTCAGTGTGCTTGAGAAAGGAGTTTGCCAACATTCTTCCTGGCTCTTGCGTTGTTTATTTGTTCTTACCCACGAATTGCTATGTAACAAAGACTAACGTTTTTATTTTGCTGGTCAGGAAACTAACATGGTGACATGACAAACCTGTTATCAGGATTAATGCTAAATTAAGAGCAATCTACATCAAGCCCCAAGGAATATCCAATACTTAAAACACAACAATTGTTTCCATGAACACCCGTCCTCGGCACCTGTGACGAGCACTTTGCCGGCTGTTGGGGTGTGAGGATGGACGAGTGATGACAGAAGGTTCCTGCCATGAAACTGCTCCCAGGTCACAGGAGGAAAAAAGCCTACGGCAACAAGAAATGACTGAGGGCAGAACTATAATGTAAATGCTATGGTAACACAAAGAAAACTTCCTCTTTGGTCTGTGGGAAGGGGCGGGAACGATCAGAACCAGGATTATGGATGGCAGGTGTCGAGATGTCAGTGACATTTCAGGCAGTAAAAAGAAGCAAGGAGGCTGGAATAGGTTACAGAGTCCAGTGTGCCATGTGGCAACAGGGGAAGGTGACGTTAGAAAAGTCAGCTGGGGCCGGAATGTAAAAGTCCCTGGTGACAGTGGTGGGGAGGGGGAGGGAAGGGAGGGGAAGGGAGGTATAGGGGGATGAACGGTGCTAAAAGGAGATTTGCTTTTGGATAGTGAACACACAATACAATACACAGATGATGTGTTATAGAACTGTACCCCTGAAACCTATGTGATTTTATTAACCAATGTCACCTCAATAAATTCAATAAAAATAAATAAATAAAAGTAATTATTGATCGGTTAAGACTCACTAATTCCATTTAATTAATTTTCCTTGGCTGTTTTGTAGTTCCTTTATTCCTTTGCTCCATGTTATCTTCCTTTATGAATAACTGATTTTCTGTAATGGAAAAAAAAGAATGTAAATGTCCCATGAAGGATTTGGGGTGTGTATGTGTATGCCACTTTTTCTGAACAGAAGAGTCACTTAATCTTCTGGAAAGGAGGGAGAGCGCAGGTGCGGAGGAAGGACAGGAGCAACACTAAAAGCAAGCTGGGAGCAAAAGAGGAGCCTGGGCAAGAGATGAGGGCCTGTCTACAACAAATGGAGCGGGAGCCATGAGAGCTCTGCACCCACGTGCCTGCTGTCACCTGGGGCGAGCCAGTATTTCTGTAGGCTCCTCTCTCTCAAGGCCCTTTGCAGAAGGGACTCTGCACTGTCTGGCTCTCCAGGTGGACCCAGGGTTCTGGTGATGGCTCTGAGGGTCATTAGCCAGCCAGTTCCTCAAGCCATCTACTGTAGTTTTTTCACTTGAAGTTTGAATTCACTGACATTTAGCAGGAGTCCTCTCAAGTGAAAGAAGAGTCTTGGAAAAACAGTGATAAGAATATGGATGGATAGAACAGAAAGGCCTCTGAGCAGCGGTTCCACGGCCAAGAATTTCCGATACCATGTAATGACATCAATTCTCTATATCAGGGGTCCCCAACCCCTGGGCCATGGACTACTACTGGTACATGGCCGTTAGGAACCAGGCAGCACAGCAGGAGGTGAGTAGTGGGCGAGCTAGCAAAGCTGTATCTGTATTTGCAGCCACTCCCCATCCCTGCATTGCCACCTGAGCTCCGCCTCCTGTCAGTTCAGGGTCAGCATCAGATTCTCATGGGAGCACAAACCATACTGTGAACTGCACTCATGAGGGATCTAGGTCGCGTGATTTCTATGAGGATCTAATGCCTGATGATCTGAGGTGGAGCTGAAGTCGTGATGCTAGTGCTGGGAAGTGGCTGCAAATACAGATTATCCTTAGCAAAGGGGGTTGACTGCACAGGGACCATAATAAATCAATTGTTTGCAAACTCATATCAAAACTCCATTAGAGAATGGCAAGTGACAATTAAGCTGCATCTGGTGGCAGGTTTTAAGTCAGAATCTGACTGGTTCTGCATTATGGTGAGCTGTAAAATTATTTCATTATACATTACAATGTAATCATTATAGAACGAAGTACACAATAATGCAATGTGCTTGAATCACCCTGAAAGCATCCCCTCTCCCCGAGTCCTTGGAAAAATTGTCTTCCCCAAAACTGGTCCCTGGTGCCAAAAATGTTGGAGACCACTGCTATATATCACCCCTAACAAAAATTTCTACTTAAGAGATAATAGATACAAATTATATATTAACCTCGGAACCCTTTCTCTTGAGTTATCAAATGCTATGTTGTATTACAATTTCTTATAAAAATTTTCTGTAGTAGCAGAAATTGTGACCTGATCATCTGAAGACAGTTGTTGATTAAAAGTATCCTGGCTCCAGAGAAAAGAAACCTCACCTGGGTCTATAATTACATTTTAAATGCTTACATTTTAAATTTCCAAGCATAGGAATTTAAAACTGACACACACTTTAGATTTTTTACCTATCATTTTCCTTTAGTTCCTACTGTTTCTCTACCTTTACCTTCAGAGACTGTACGCACCAAGGGAGTGTGCACTGCTATGGTGAGGTCTGCAGCTCCCTGGCATACGGAGTGCTGTGAAACGTAGCTGTGCTTTCTCTGAGCAGGAGGGAGGCTGTGAGTCTCACCCTCTGCCCACGGTAAGCCCAAAGCCAGGTAAAGAGAAGATTGCGTTAACCTTCTTCATCAAGCACTTGTGTGCAGGTCACAGCAGACACACGGTCTATAGAGATTTCCGCTCTGGTTGAGGAGATGGCACAAATGCACGGGTAAGACCTGAGAACATTTATGGAGTGAGCTGGGCTGGTTAGGTCTGTAAAGCATTGTCCCACCTACAGTCTTCCATCCCTTTTTCCAGGCACATCTGGATGAACAGGCTGTGGCCACAGAACGTCCAGGCATCTAAGTATGGCTTGGCAATAGCTGGGGTTTCTCACCCTTAGGAATTTGAACTCAGAAACATGGGGAGAATTTGATAAGTGGAATTAAAAGGAAGCCAGGACTTTAATCAAGTCAGGATTAGAGCAGCCCAAATTGTCCATCCTAGAGCCACTCCTAGCATGGCACTGACACTCAGTAACTACTTGCTGAATGAGTGAATGAATGAACAAATGAATGAGTGAATGAACAAGGGAAGCCAAATGATGAGGAAATAGGAGTTGGTAGAGTAAGAAGCCGACCCAGCCAGAGAGACAACTGGAACAAGCCAACGGGGGATGCTAGCACAAGAAAGACCAGTCCCTCGACTGAACTTTCCAGTTCACGAGTATGCTTACAACATGAGACCTTTGTTCTCTGCAACAAAAAGGGCTTGAGTTTAAAACAAAAGAATATGTTTATGAGCAAGGGCCAAGTATCACATAGAAATAACATGCAAAACTACTGAATGATTCAGAAGAGAGTACTAACAAAAAAGAAAGCAAAGTAGCATTGATCAGAGAAGGCCTCTTGGAGGTGGTGAGTTTTGGCCTGTATTGATTTTTCTATTGACTGAAAACAGTATCTACATATTACTATGGCATCTTCTCTGTATCATACACTGATATTTCCTTTGAAACACAGTCCTAAGAATGTTCATGATATAGTGAGTTGGGGAGAGGGTTGGGAGAGAGAAGCGAGTGGCCAATGCTATATATAATATGGAGGACACAATCTCATCTTTGCTTTAAAATATAACTGTAGATTTAAATACAAATTGAAAATCCAGAAGGACACTCATCAAACTGTTAATAGGGCTGACCCTGGGGAATGGGCAAGATGGAGTGGAGGGGTTTCACTTTTATTTAGTAATACCTGTAAAGCTACAATATTTCACAAGTGAAAAGTTAGACAATAATTTTAGATTAACATAAATCAATTATATTACAAAGCAATTCCAGCTGAATGACAATTTAGTGCTTTAATTTTATCTTTCCTCCACTACTAACCCCTTAGTAGAAACAAAGTAAACAATTCCACTTCCACTTTCTCTCTTTAAGGGCAATACTAAGGAGCAGTGAAATAGCCACGAGGCAAGCAGAAGACGGGGGACACCTTGAATGACA
>PVKM010003500.1:0-57236 GCA_004027735.1 Carollia perspicillata | reverse complement strand
TTATAGAAATAGATTTGTGCAGAAATATAATTAAGAGATACCAAAATATCAAAGATAACATCTGAATATTAGTTTGTGGGTTACTTTTTCTCATACATATTTGTGTATATGTTTACTTTTTTCCAAACTTGGTTCATTTTAATTCTACAGTAAAAATAGGTATTAAAATTCAGATCATTATTTTTGTTTTTGACACTATCGCAAATGTCCCCATTCCCCCTCTTACCCTCCTCCTCTTAGCCCTGCTCCCCCTTCTCTCTGGCCATCACCCCCTTGTTGTCTGTGTCCATGAGATAGACATACATGTTATTTGGCTAATACCTTCACCTTCAGATTATTTTTTAAAATATTAATAGTCATCATTTTAATGAAGCTACCAAATAAAAATTAGACTCACAGAGTTTCAGTCCCATGAAGTGATAACCCAGGTTACATGTCAAATTCAGTGACACTTGCTGGTTCAAATGTATTTTAATCATGTTTTATCATGTTTGGTAGATATAAAGTCTGAGCGATGCACATTGAGGAGGTTTAAAATACTTTGAGTGTTAATCCTCATGTTTTACTTTTTGGAAACATATCAGAGAGGGTAACTTTTGTATCTGGGCCATACATTAGGCTAGACGAGGCAAAGCACAATCTGTTATTTGAGAATCCATTCTAAAGGATACAGCTTAAGGTCAATGCCACAAGATATTAGTTTAAATTATTTCGTT
The DNA here is from genome assembly GCA_004027735.1 of Carollia perspicillata. Taxonomy (NCBI): domain Eukaryota; kingdom Metazoa; phylum Chordata; class Mammalia; order Chiroptera; family Phyllostomidae; genus Carollia; species Carollia perspicillata. Next base: position 56,520 of record PVKM010003500.1, on the reverse strand, counting down.
CTTTTTAAATGTATTCTCTATAGGTATATAACACTGAAAACTAGTCGTTTAAAATATGTCAATTACTTTAAAACAAAATAAACAATTTAGAAAGTAATTGAATAACTAGCATATACATTCTATTTTTACTATATAATATGATTTTAGAAAATATGTAAATAAATGAAAATATTAAGGCATTTACTGTGTTAAAATAATTTAAATTATTAATTTGATTTAGAGATGCGATGAAGTATTGTGGATAAGAACATAAAATCTAACATAGGTCAACTATGAAGGATTAGACTCATTATGTGATGTATGCATGTGCTACCACATTGAGGTTTATGACACACTTGACTGCTCAACCTCATTTAAATCTCACGAATTTCTGTCTTTCAATATTGGTACTTGACACTAGTGGATGGCTGTTGGGTCAAAACTATCTCTGCTTTTATTTTTCTTCAGCTGGTTCCAAATGAAGTACTGCCTTCAAGAAAATGGAGTCACCTTGACATCTCATTCCACGATGTTTCTTTTCACTCCTTTTCAGAGTGGTAAGAAATATTTTAAAAGCTTTTTTTAAATAAGGTTTTCCAGTGCTTTTCTCTCTCTTTACCGTCGTGCAACTCGTTGAGCTATTCTGCTTCAGCATAGCGTTCTTAAGTGGGAAATCATTCGGCGGGGCAGGGCAGAGGCACTGTGAGTGGGTGCGTAACGCACAGGCATGTCTAGCCTTGAAGCTGACTTTCCGCTGACCGTGAAATTAGCTTTTGTATGTTGTTCTCTTGACGTGGTCTGCCACTTCATACCTGCCTTGCTGACTCTCTTCCCAACTAACAATTACTCATTTTGTAGAATCCCATTTTGCTTCAATTTCTCTAACAGAGACATTCTATTTCTCTAGGCATTTTTTAATTGCTTTTCTTGTTCCTGCACTCGGGGTTTTTGGTCCATTACCATATTTTAAGAGATAAGTATTTTGTATAATTATACTTATAACTAGATATGTTTTATTAACTATCCAGTCTCACTAAACTATGCAAGTTGAATTATACACTGGTTCACATCTTCCACTGGCTCTGGGAATGTCAGAGATTTGTATAGTAGTTTTATTAGTTTTACTAGTTTTTTGAAAGTTTGGTTGAAAAGAGTGACCAAACAAAGAGGTTTGATTAGACTAGCTTTACTTTTAAAATAGTCTTTTGCTCATTTTATTGAATAAATGAACTTGACTCATCTTATAAGCCAGATGCTCATTTGAATAGTGCACAGATGTTAGCTCAATTTCTACAAAGCCCCTTGATTTTGACCCCAGACTGTGCTTGGTCCTCTCCCCTCCCTTAGGACTTCTCATCTCCAGCTTCCTCCAGTTTGGTTCCTCTTAAGATATATCGTATTTTCTCCTCTTTCTGTCAACACAGAAGATACATGTCAATTTTCCAGGAAATCTGGAGTAATATTTTTTTTCTCTATGCACTCTTGGTAATAGCCTTAATTTATTTAAACATTCCTTTACTGTATTGAAGTGACAATACCTGCAATGAAATATAAACAAGTTAAAATTGAACATTGTCCTGTTGTTTTCAGGAGAGCTCATCTAAGTGTTGATTTTTCTCAGGAAATAATGGATAACTATGAATAATTGGAGAAGAGCCAAATAGATGAAAAGTGAGAAAAAAAGGTCAATGATTAACAGTTCAAAGTATTACTAGCTACACAGTGATTCATGTTCCTAGTGTCATGCCTACACTGTGCACTCTTCCAGGTCAGAAACTCCTTATTCACACAGCACAACTTGCACAGTGCCCAACTGGCTGAGAGAAGATACAGGAACAGCTTCAACCACTGAATAAAGTCAATCTGCATTTCTCTAATTTTAGGCTTAAATATGTGTGCATTCTTCTATTTAAATATTAAAAGATATTTTTTAACTTTTAAAAAATAAAACACAGCCAAGATGTTCATGTGTAATAGAATACCAAAAACCTTTCAGGCTTATGATTCAAAGACAAGGGACATTTTTATCAAATTCTATAATAGATGAAGCTCAGCGGAAAAGCCACTGTATGCTGTCCTCTTCGACTTTTGTGGGCTGCCAGAGGCTTTAATTAGTGGGACATTTTGGCAGCTATTCTCTGTGATGGTTTTCTTCATGATGTCTAAATGTTTTGTCCTCACATGCTAAGCTGACTGTGAAATGGGCATTATGCTGAGAGACACGGTTTCCACATCTCCCACCTGGGACTTCTTCTGCCCGTAATTTATTCATCATTTGTCTCCCTTCTTGTTCTTCTTGTCCCTACTTTTCTCTGTCTCTCTCTCTTTGTCTCTCTGTCTCTGCATAGCTGAATTCTAGAACTTATTCATCTTGCATAACTGAAAGTTTGTACACTCTGAACATAGTTCCCTCCTGTTGGCCATGGGTTTATTTTCTTTTGAAATGTGTCTGTAGAAGTCATCTGCCTGGTGTTTACTGAGTTGTTTTTCTTTTTGTTCATGAACTGTAGGAGTCCAATACATATTCTAAATGCATATCCTTTGCTATTTGTATTCTGAATATTTTCTCTTTTGTAGCTTGTTTTTATATTCCTTTGTTGATATTTTTGAAGATGGCAAAATTTTAATTTTTACAAAGTCAAATTCATCACTTTAATGGTGTTTTTATACTAACAATTATTTTCCTGTCTGAATTTTGCAAATATTTTATTTTGCATTTTTTCCTAGAAGTATTTTGGATTTCACTTACACATTTAGGCCTATGATGAATTTAGTGGTAATTTTTAACTATGATAAGAAATTGAGAGTTAGGTTTTATTGTTGTTATTATGAATGTCCAGTTCTTTCAATACTGTTTGTTGAAAAAAAGCATGGTTTCTCGTTTGAATTTCCATAACAGCTTTTTGGAAAATCAGTTGGCCAAAAACACGTGACTGTTTCAAGGTGCACTCTTCTGTTTCATTGATTTTTTTTATCTCCTTTCGCTGCAATGTCACTGTCTTAGCATTCATGGCTTTCTATTCTTGACTAACAAACATACTTTATTTCACTTATATAAAGTAATCAAGAAAAAATTGATGATATAAATTAAAAATGAATGCCTGAATGAAGAAGGGGTATTGTTGGAAATGAGAAGGAAGAAACTTTTTGATGTGATAGAAATGTTTTATATCTGTTTGGGTAATAGTTACACCATTACACTGGTATATAAAACAGTTGAATCTTGTGGAATAGAACAATTAAGACAATACATTTTATTATGTGGAAACTGTACCTTCCTTAAAATGATAAGCTTTGGGGACAGTGACAAATATGAAGCAAAGGGTAGATATTGGGGGACAGATAATTTTCTTCTCCTTTTTTATTGTTGTTCAATTACAGTAGTCCCCATTTTCCCCTCATGACTGTCTCCCTCCCTTTCCACCCCAACCTCCCATATTCAATCCTCCCCCAACATTGTTTTTGTCCATGTGTCCTTCATATATGTTCCTTGACAATCCCTCCCCTTCTTTCCCCCATCATCCCCCTCCCTCCACCCCTCTGGTTACCATCAATTCGTTCTTTATTTACACATCTCTGTGCACCCCAATGTTCATCACAGTGCAGTTTACAACAGCCAAGTGCTGGAAACACTCTAAGTGCCCATCAGTCAGTGAGTGCATCAAAACTGGTACATTTACACAATGGAATTCTATGCAGCAGAAAGAAAAAAGGAGCTCTTACCCTTTGTGACAGCATGGATGGAATTGGAGAGCATTGTGCTAAGTGAAATAAGCCAGATGGTGAAGGACAGATACCATATGATCTCACCTTTAACTGGAGCCTAATCAACAAAACAAATAAGCAAGCAAAATATAACCAAACACATTGAAATTAAGAACAAACTGACAGCAATCAGAGGGGAGAGGGGAGGGGATAAGGGCTGGGGGAGGGTGAAGGGTTTAGAGGAACAACTATAAAGGGCACATGGACAAAAACAAGGCAGATGGAAACAGGGGAGGGAGGTAAGGAAGGGTGGGGTGGTGGGGAGGGGTGAGGTGTGGGGAAAAGGCAGAAAACTGTACTCTAACAACAATAAAATTCAAAATTATTTAATAAAAAATGAGAATGAAAATGAAAGAAAGAAAAGAAGAAAGAAAGAAAGCTTACCAAATCAAGGATATATTTCAGATTTTTTCTTGCAACTATGTTATTTTAAGAAATAGTAGCCCTGGCTGGTGTAGCTCAGTGGATTGAGCACGGGCCTGTGAACCAAACAACCGTGGTTCGATTCCCAGTCAGGGCACATGCCTGGGTTGCAGGCCAGTTCCCAGCAGGGGACGCATGAGAGGTAACCATACATTGATATTTCTCTCCCTCTCTCCTTCCCTTTCCCTTTAAAGATTAATAAATAAAATCTTTAAAAAAGAAATAGTAAAAAGATACATAAATATCCACATTTAGATTTATCATCTAAAAAAAGATTGTAGAAAAGAACTGGTATAAATAATTTACAAGGCTGAATAAAGTCAAAAGAGATCACACGCACAATAGGTGCTTGAAAATTTCAATGCACACTTTAAGTATAAAATTGCCATCTTTCTCACCAGTTGCACATGAAAATATTCATTTTTAACAGTAAACATCACCAAATTTCCACCCATTACCACTAAAGTCTGCCAATGAAAATAGCAGTAGTCATTATGGCCTATTCCTCAGTCATCTGAGAAAAAGGATGATGTCAGGCTCTGGCTGTAGAATGAGATCAATAATGAATTAGATTGACATTGGGTATAGGGCTTTCTGGGAGCAATAATATTTGAAAGTCAAATCATAGCTGTCAACTGAAATTAGACTTACCCAGAATCTGTGATTATAGACAAAGCTTTCTGTCAGACCCTTGACTCTCCTTTTCACCCACATTTTATTCTTATGTATATAAATTAATATTCATCATCATCATTATCGATATTGCTCTTGTCAACACTGTTATCATTCACTGAATACCTCACTTTACAAATGCTTTTCAAGGATCACAGAATTTCATGTCTACAATTCCAAGGTGACAATAAGCCATTTTTTCTAGATTTGCCCTGCCCATTATGTCTGTACAAACCACACTCTCTCAGTCTCAACACCACTGACAATTTGGGCTGGACAACAGTTGTCAGGGAGGTAACTCTCCTGTGTGTTATAGAATGGGTTGCAGCATCCCTAGCCTGATCCACTACATGACAAGAGCATTTAAGTCCATGTTGTGACCACCAGTACTGTTGTCATTACTATTACAAAATGTGCCCAGTGTGGAGAGGATACAGAATCAATACCTCCACACCATCTCGGGAAGTACTGATGTACTCAAAGTACCCACTACCTACTGCCAATTTGGCTTTATGAAAAGTACCTTTCACTTTTACTTAAAAGATCGGTGCTTAATTTCTAGCTTTGTCATTATAGTAGCTATATCATCCAGGACAAATTATACAATTATATTCTTCATTTTACTGTAAAGTGAGAGTAATAATTTACGTATCAGGTCTTTCATGATTGATAGTTATGTTATAGCTTTAATATAAAAATCTGTCCATATATTCTCATTGTATTTGAAGTGTTTTTATCTTAATTTTGTAATAAATTACAATGTCTATCCTCTCTGTAAACATTTCTCAATAATGATCAATTTGTTTGTTTGCTCATTCACTTGTTATATGGACATCAAAGGCACTAGAATAAGAAATGCGTGAGGGGAGAGACTTGACTGTCTAGCTAACCACTTTTTGCCCAGTGTCTTCCAAGTGAAGAGGTAACTACATGGAAAATACTTATTACATACATTTAGTGTATAATGGCTTTTTGTGGTAATTTATATGGGAAAGGAACAGTAGTTGTTATTATATTGCTGCTGCTCACTAAATGGCAATTCCTTATTCTCTTACGTTTTAAAGAAACATGTGTCCCCCAGTTATTTTCCTGGTAGAGAACCACTGTGTTCCAACCTAGAATGAGACATGTATTAGGCAGAATACTGGCTCCCTGAAGATGCTCACATCCTTATCTTGGGAACCTGTGAATATGTTCCCTGACATGGAAAAGGACTTTGCGGATGTGAGTAGATTCAGGGCCTCGATGTGGGGAGAATATCTTACTTATACACACAAACTGAATCTGGCCATAAGGACCCTTTAAAAAAAGAGCAGCAGAAAATTGAAAGCCCAGACGTATGACAAAATAAGAAGAATTCAATCCAAAATGTTTGGCTTTGGAAAGGTAAGAATAAGGCCAGTTGTAAAGGAAAGTGGGGAGGCTTTTAGAAGCTGGAAAAGGCACAAGAATGTCTTCTCTCCTAGTGACTCCAGAAAGAAAAAAAAAATCAAAACATGGACCTGACAAGAGCTTGAGTATATGTCCCAGCGAGACCCATTTTGAACGTGTGACCCAAGAACTGCAGTAATAAAAATTTGTGTTATTTACAGTTGTCAGTACTGTGATGATTTGTTGTAGCGTGAGAGAAAACTAATAAAAGAAGATGCATACCCTGTATATATATTTTTTCTCTTTCTCTTTAACAGAAAACATGTACTTCTTGTCTTCCACTTTTTCACTTATATGTGATAACCAACATCCAGATTTGAGAAAGACAGACTTTTCCTGGAGTAAGAGAAACAATTACAGGGTACAGAAAGTATAAATTAGTTTATAATCTAATTGTATAAACTAGTCATTTATCTATTTAATCAATAAATACAATTAAGAAACTGCTAAGTACTATCATTCACTAATCACAGAGAATATAAAATACATAAGACAGTCCCTTTTGTTCACAAATTTCAACTCAATGATGAGAAGAAAGGGGGAAAGAAACAGACACTTAGAGGGATAATTTTTCTCGTACTGTCAGACACGATAACAGAAATGTTCCCGTAGCTCTGCGGGGACAGGTAGCTCTTCTCTAGGACACTCTTTTAGAAAAACTAGATACAGACTGGATCCCCTTTTAGTACATCCTTTTTAAGTTCATTAAGAACTAAGTAAAATCTATTCATAGAGATTTAAATTGATTCACACAAGGAAGAGAAACATCTCTTTTTGAGAGGTATTAAATCTACTTTCCTTAATAGAAACACCAAGATTAAAAGAGGTGGAAAATGATGAGAATGACCTTTTTAGTTCTAATCACACATATAAATCAGTGCACTGGTGATGAATTCATTAATTTTGATTAAACATAGGACTATGAAGTCATTTGAATTAATTCCGTAATCACCATTAAGAAGAGATGCTTTAGAACTTGATATTAAGTGGTCCCTCTAATTTTGCACTTTGACCCAGTCTTAGGGAAATCACAAGATCTTCAAGTGTGTTGATTTTATACACATAAGGATCAAGTCATAAAGTTGAACAAAAGACCTACAGACAGTAATGAGGCCATGACCTGCCTCCAAAATAAGGAGAACATCAAGGTTATTTTTTACAGGACCAGTGGTTTTATGTTGAGGCTAAAAGGGGTGTCATTGGAAGCAATACTGGAAGTCTTTAGAACTGTGAGGGGAAATTTTGAGATACTCTATTCCCAGCATGAAAGACAAAGGAACTTTGAAATTTTAAGATGCCAGATAGACCTTAGGGGATGCAAAAGCCAAACTAACCTATAAAATCTTTTCCAAAACTTTGATTATCCACTATACCCTCCTTTACCCAAGGTCAGTGTATGAGAGAGAACAATTTGTTTGTGAAGAGCCCTAGGCATGATTATAAACCTATTCCCTTTATGGAAATAAAAGTTGCTTTGGGCTTAAAATTTGCAGAAACATACAGCTAGCAGTAACAGCAGGAACTGTTATCTTTTCCTCGTAGAATTTTATTGAAAAAATGAAAAAAAACATACTTCCAAGTGATATACTTTTCCCACTCACTCTTTGGAAGGCAGCTGGCCAATTGCAGTAGGAATGCCAGAGTGTCAGAGGATCTGCAGACAAATTCGTATAGCAAGTGAGAACAGCAAAAAACCTAAGCCAGCTATGTACAAATATATGTTTCACCTTGTTTTAAACCCTGCAGAGATCCCAGTTAAAAAAATCACAGCATAGTTCATGTGTATCCAAGAGGTACATTCATTACTGATATGCGCTGATATGCAAAAATAATAATAACAATAATAATAACACTGCAAGTTTGCATTATTATACTTACATAATAAAATGCATGATTTTTCATTTGTTTTCAGTTACAATCTAGAAATCATTTTTAAAAAGTATAAAAACATGCTCCTGATCTGGACAGTGAAAAATGCACCAGCGAATGCTCCACCAGGCTGGCAAGAGAGAGAAAAAAAGAGAGAGAGAGAGAGAGAGAGAGAGACACACCCTCCTGGAAGCCATGGGCCGTATGACTGCTAAGGGCACGTGACCCATGAAGAGGACAGACCACTGCACCAGCAGAGCGCAGATCCTGAGCAACAAGCCACAAGTAAGAGAAAATTTCTTTGTTTCCCTCGATATGTATTAGTTTCAAGTGTGGGACCAACCAGGTGCTTTCTCTGAATGACCTATTAACTTCCTAAACTTACACATGCTTTGGTTGGGTCCACCTTCCAACCAAACCCTGTTTTTCCCCAGGGAGACTGACATATCTCTTTGGTCAGCACCTCGTCCTGCTGCCATTTTGACTTCCATTATGCATGTGCCTGCCTTTCTTTAGTCCCACTGGAAATCTGGTACCGGAAGCGGGCTTTTCCCCTCGTCCAATTATCTTGCTAGCCTTGCAAGTGCACATTGTAACACTTCCTCTTGCTGTCATTTTACCTGCACCCGGGATTGAGCATCTACAAGGCATGAGCTCTGTTCAAAGCGGCCTCACAATCCCACGGAAGTGCTGAGAAAGTCAACGTACTTGCCATGGCCCTGGGCAGTTCCAAAGGTATTGTCTGGCTCACCCCCCACCCTCAGTGCCCAAGGAGCATGGCTCTGTGCAGAAGTGGCTCCCGGGTTCCATTCCCATGGCCTAGCCCCATCTCGCCTGGCTACCCCTCCTGTTCCCTATCATCAGCCTGCTCTCCTAGCAGTCCAGACAGGCTGTCTATTGGTATCCGAAGTTTTCAACAAATCTCATGAAAAACTTTATTCTTTAATAAAACTGCTTAATTGAATTAAGTTAGCATTCTGCATGCTACCTGGATTATAACTAGGTTGAAATGAGATTTTTATCACTAGATCCTATTGCTGCCAATTCCAGCTTGACTTAATTTCCACTATTATCCTTTAATCTTATAGTGCAAGATTTTCTAGACTTTATTTTTCAATTACGTTCTGGTTTAAAAAATGGTTCATCTTCTAATTGCTCTTTGGTCATACGACTCTTAAAGCCTGTTCTTGACTTTTCCAGTATTTAATCATACAGGAAGTCTGAAGCGATCTGCGGGTTAGGTGTAAGTCATTTAATTCTTGAAAGAAAGACTTGAGAATGAGTGAAGAAAAATTAATCTTGACCTCAGATAGACTAATGACCTTTCTTCCTTCTCATAATAGATATCTCAGTCTTGCCCAGATCCCATAAAATGAATTGCTGGGTTTGATGGTTTCCTGAATTTCCCCACTATGTTTTTTTAATCTTTCAAAACTATACTGTTTATGTGATATCAGAATTTTCTCTATTAATCTAAGCCCAGGATTTCTAAATGTATTGGCACATGAAGTATTTTTTGGTTAATTTTTGTTTTAAGAACATACTTTTTTCAATGCAGATTAAGCTTTTTCAGAAATTGAGGGATGATTCATAGTTTTTTATGGCTATATTTTAAAGCTTCAGACAAGAACCACAAAGTACTGCCAGACTCTCAAATAAACAACTATTACTGCTTAGACCCAGTGTCCTTTTTATTGAACATAATTATGTATGTATAATTTTTTTAATTCTGTAATATTTCTTATTTCTTTTAATCAATTCCTGGTTCCAGAACCTTGTCCTGTGGCTTGCCATTAGCAGATGTAAGTAATGTATAATATACAGCATGAGACTAAAGTAGATTTACAGTAGAAAGGATATGAAATAGCTTATTCTTGTGTTTTAATGTGTTGATGTTATATTATTTTCCATAAGAACAACTGTAAACCTTTTTGTGCCCCACCCTGTATTTCGTAATGACTCTTCTCTTCCAAGGGAGAAAGACGATATTTTCTTGGAATTTACCAGTGACTTTTTAAAAGTATGATTTAAAAGTTAATTCAACAAAGAAGCATACTAGTAAAGAAAGATAAAACTATTAAACTATATTTTAACAGTGAGTTATATATTCACAAATGTGTGACAGCTTCAAAAATAATCTACATTAACAACTTATTTAATAGTGTTTTCCCTATCAGGCAGTGATAGAATTTTAAACTTCTCAGAGAGATTTTATGAGACACAGAATAAATTTAAGTGATCATATTTTACCTGATTTGCTCCTTAGCTTTGTAATCACAAGACCTCTGGCCTTTAACGAGTTCAGCTCTCTGAGATAATTGAACATATGACTCCTTAGAACGCGCACACGGAAGTACTCTGTGGGTACGGCGTGCCAGGGCGCCTTTCTCTTATGGTGGCCTCTCTCCCTTTTGTGCAGCAAGATGATGGACACTGTTGACACACAACTGCAATTTTCTTCTTTAAATTGGATTTATAAGAAAAGAGTGTTTTCTATTCCCCAACAGAAATCTTACAAAGCAGCAAGTGTGAAAATATTTTCCCTACACAGTTCAAGATAAAGACTCAAGATCATATCATACATTTCATTTAGTTCTCTTTTTAAAATATTCTAGTGAGAGTAGATAATGGCTTTAGCCTGTCATGCTCTGACATATTTCAATTCTGTCTAATCAATGGACACATTTTAATCCTGTTTGCTCATAGAGGAAGGCAGCAAATAGCAAAGGCCCAAAGATTCTCCTTTAGCTTGGTTTATGGAACTTTCAACACTCACTAACCACATAGTTCTTCCCCAGAACAACGGCCAAACATAAAATTTAGTTATAAACTTTCTGATAACCATAACAGAAAACCTGGATACTAGACATTTCTCATTAGAAAAATAAAATCTCTGCAGAAACAAAATTTTAATAGGATTTGGTTGTAAATTAATCTTCTAATTGACTTTGAGAACATTTTCTTACATTTCTTATAGGAAATGTTTTGAAACAATTTTATATTAAGTTCAAAATCAGTTTTCTTCCATTCCTTATAATAACCAAAGAATGTCAAGTCCTCACCATTAGAAATAATTCCAAAAAAGTGATTCTGTGAGGATCTTTCTAGTGTTCAGTGATGCACCTTAACTGAAGAATATGCCTTACAATAAGAGAGCATGGAAGGAACTTTCACTACCTTTACACAACCTTCTCTAAATATTACTTCTCTTCTCTGAGCTTTCGATGGGTCCTTGGTAGCAGACAACTTAAAATTTATATTCTCTGACAAGTATTGTAAGGGAATTTTTCCCCTTAGTGAATTGTAATAGAGCTCCATGTTCTGTAAAGAAAAGTGTGTGGGTTTGACGTTATATGAAAGCTACAGATTTGTAGAGAGTTAGGAAAACAAGAGTTTAAAACTTTATACAGATGTATGTAATAGATGAGGGTGTTTTCCGGGTTGAGACTTTGGCAAGTAATAAGGAGCAGTTTTATTTTCCTTAAAATTCCAATTAAAACATTTTTTAGGTACTGAGAAAAATGGAAATGCAAAATGACTATGGTACTGGCAATGAAGAAAAGCAGATATAGAGTAAGCGCATCAAAAGGAAAGCAGGATTTAATTTGAACACCCACAGAAACAGGATTTAAGGCAAAAAATGGTATGCGAAACAAGGATCACTTCATATTAATAAATGTTACAGTACAAAATGAAGATATAATGATCACAGACTTCCGGGCACTGAGTAACAGAGGCGCCATCTTTGGCACACTGCTATCAAGCTGTCAGATCAAATACATTTTAAAAAAATCAGTTGAGTTTCTCTTTGAAGGATTCAGATAAAAATTTGAATGAAAGAAGACAGACATGGCATATATATTATTTTTAAATAGTTAAAGGTGGTATATGAAGCCTGTGTGATCTTCGCACAGTGAAACTATAGAAAGAGAGAGTCTAAAGTCCTTATTAGAGGATTTAATTTGACTATGGACACATAGTGGGCAAATTGACATTTGAGAAACATTCACAGTGAGCTACATGTGATGAATAAGAGAAGACGAAGGCTGTAAAGAAAATCAAAAGGGTTCTATTACAAAGGTGCTTTAATGAATAGTGAAGGCTGATACTGAGTTATAAAAGATCTGAAAATCACTGTAAAGGAATCAATGGTAGGTTGCCATGCACCACATAAGACTAGGCAGAAAAATGTTATAAATAAATGGGAAATTTAGAAGTGAATTTGGTTCATAATTAGGTGTCTCTTTCATTATAATCAGCTGCAGCCAAGCTCAGTTCTGATATACCAATAGATCTATCCTCACCCAGATCCTGAAGCATCTATGTCAGGTTGATTTTTCCATTAGAAATTAGGCAAGAGTAAGAAATTAATCTGGCTAGTAAATTCTTCAAGGTCCAGTTTATTTAACTGCTAGAAAGCCACATTGTAAAAGATGAACAATATTTTTAATAACTTGCCATGGCTGTCTTTTACCAATTATCCTACAGGTATAGCCTCACAAAGATCCAGGGCCCTAGGAAATAACTAATGAATTTAGTACACAGGGAACTGAAAATAATTTCAAAACACATAATTATAGGGTAATTTCATTTAACTGTTTGAAGAACTTCCAGGTTGTTTTCCAAAATAGTTGCACCATTTTACATCCCCACAAGCAGTGTATGAGGGTTCTAATTGATGTAAACATATTTTTGCTAATATTGGTTATCATCTAATTGTTTGCAAGTATTTTATTATTGTTTTAATTTCACATAATGCAAGCACCTTCTTCAAGTCTTTCATTGTTTGTTGTGTTTACTTTTTTTTTTACTTTTGTCTTGAAATAATCATAGACTCACAGGAACCTGCAGAAATGGTATAGAGAAATCCCATGTGTCCTAAACACAAATTTCCACAAAGACAGTATCTTATATAACTTTGAGTATTTGCATAACAACTTATATATGAATTTAACAACAGTATAATATAAAACCCAGGAAACTGGCATTAGTATAATCATTGGACCTTATTCAGATTTTACCATTTTGTTAGTTTTTTAAGTATATTTTATTGATTATGTTAATACAGTTGTCCCAATTTTCTCCTTTTGCCCTTTCCACCCAGTACCCCGCCTTCCCTCCAGTGATCTCCCCTTAGTTCATGTCCATGGGTCATTCATATAAGTTCTTTGGCTTCTCCATTGCCTATACTGTTCTTAACAGCCCCCTGTCTATTTTGTACCTACCAAGTATGCTTCCAAATCCCTACATCGTTACCCTCATTTCCCCCCTTTCCTCTCCCAGTTGATAAACCTCTAAATGATATCTATATCTATGATTCTAATTCTAGTTGTTTGCTTGTTCTAGTTGTTCTAGTTGTTTGCTTAGTTTGCTTTTGTTTTTTAGAATCAGTTTTTGATAGTTGTGAATTTGCTTTCATTTTGATGTTCTTCTTTTTTATAAATAAGACCCTTTCACATTTCATATAATAATGGCTTGGTGGTGATGAACTCCTTTAGTTTTACCTTGTCTGGGAAGTACTTTATCTGCCTTTTAATTTTAAATGATACCTTTGCTGGACAGAGTAATCTTGGTTGTAGGTCCTTGCTTTTCATCATTTTGTATACTTCTTGCCAGCCCTTCCTAGCCTGTAAAGTTTCTTTTGAGAAATCAGCTGATAGTCTTATGGCAACTCCTCTGTAGGTAACTCCCCACCTTTCTCTAGATTAGAACCATTCTGGTGGTTGTGATGTGGTATCTTGTTGGGGCTTTAATTTGCTTTTTCCTGATGACTAAATGATGTCAACCATTCTTACGCATGCTTTGTAGACATTTGTATATTTTTTAGAGAAATATCTGTTCATATATCTGTCCATTTTTTAATTTGGTTATTTGTCCTTCTGTTATGGAGCTGTAAGAATTATTTATATATTCTAAGGACAATTCCCTCATTAGATATGAGAATCAAAAAGTTTGTCACCCATTCTGTAGACTGCCTCTTTGCTATCTTGATTGTGGCTTTTGAAGCATTCTACTGTATGGAATATACACAAAATAAATAAAAATGTACATCCACATAAAACTTGTGTAAGAATGTCTATAGTAGCATTTACTATATTATCCCAAAGCTATAAACAACACAAAATCCATCAATTGATAAATAACTGAACAAAATGTGGTATGCTCATACAAAGGAATATTGTGACTAAAATATTAATACAGGCTACAAGATTGATAAACCATGAAAACAAAATGCCACATAATGCGTCATTCCATTCATATGAAATGTCCTAAATAAGCAAATCTATGGAGACAAAATTAGCACGGTGGTTTCTAGGACTTGGGGCTCAGGGGTATGAAAATCGTAGCTAAAGAGTATGGGCTTTTTTTAGGTTATGAAAATGTTCTAAAGTTGACCATAGGAATGATGGCACATATCTGTAAATACACCAAGCACCATTAAATTACACAGTTTAAATGGGTGAGTTGTATGGTATATAAATTATATATCAATAAAGTTATTGCAAACATAGGAGCAGATTGAGTTTACAAAAAATCCTGGTTTTACTATGTGTGGTGTGGCCTGAAGTGATTACACAATTTATTCTTACTTCTCTGTACATCTACACATGTGTATATACTTTTAAGTATTTGTAAACAGGTTTGCTAGACTGAGGAACTCTGGACAAATTCAAAGTTCTAGTTCTCAAAAACGACAGACAGGAGCACAGCTCACTTATAGCTAGAATTAACCTTTTGTTCATTATGTAAATCTTAACAAACTATTTAGTAAAGGATTGGAGAAAAGCTATAGTCAAAAATAATTCTATGTATAATTTATTATTTTAGAAATTGATTTTTTAAAACACACAAAAAAGTGTGGCTTTCATACTTGTTTATTTTTCCTTGTAAAAGCATTTCCCCTGGCTGATGATAAAAACTACATAAAACAGTATTATTCAAGAACACAAAAAAGTTTGAATTCAGCTAATAATTTTAGTTACATGAATATTAGTTTTGTTTATATAATAATTAATACTTATTAATGTTTTAAAAAATAAGAATTAAAATAACATCTCATACCACATATTTTTGTTTAGAATAAATACATAAATATCTCAGGCTATTTAAAAATTATTTTTCACAAGAAAAAATTTCAAATTAAAGAAGAAAATTGACACATAAAAGTATTGCTTATATGGCTCATGAAAATCATAAACACTATTCATATACTTTTTATAGTTAACACATTAGAGAAAGGAAACCCTAGTTCCTTGTCATAGATATTTCTTCCTAACTTCTATGATCAATGGAAGGACTTATATACTAGAATCTTCTATGACCCAATTAAGAAGTAGCATGTTCTCCTTATTAATGAATCTTCACTCTGCCCCCAAAATAGCTTATCACCATTTCTTGTTCCTCAAATACAATATTTCCTAGATGCATTGCCTAGGTATATATATAAAGTGATTATTCCCTCTCTCCTCACTTGTTCCCTTACCTAATATAGGAAAACAATCATCTCTTGTGCATGACATAATATTTACAAAAGTGAACTAAACTCCATAATCATTCCACCAGCATCACTTGTCCTAAAACCACAAGTACTTCACAAACCCAGACTTTTCCATTTGATGGGTAGAAATATTGTACAGAAATACTTGGAATGAGAAGAGAGAATAATTGTCAAGGAAATGGGGAAAATGTAGTAAGAGAACCATACAGAACAAAGCAAAAGAAAGCAGGCGTGAATATGCCATGTGACCAGTCTCAATAAAGGTCATTGCATTATTTACTTTATTTTTTCCATTTTGTAGAGAGAAACCATACCATTAGTAAGAAGTTTTAATAGGAATAATAAAATGTGATCCTAATTTATTCTGCAATACCTGAAAAACTTAAGGATCAAAACATTTTTTACCCTTAAAATTGTAAGACAGAAGTCACAGGGCACCAAATCTGGGCTGTAGTGAGGGTGAGTCACCTGGGAGATTTGATTTTTTGCCAAAACACTCTGCATGAGATGTGATATATGACTGAGCATGTGTCATGATGAAGCTGCCAATCACCAGTTGCCCATAGCTGTGGCCTTCTGAATCATCCAAATCGTTTCCATGGAGGAATGCTCAGGCTTAATGAAAAAGTTGATGCTGATTATTGCTCTGCTTGCTCAGTCACTTTGAATGTGACAGCTACACAATATACATGCTGACTCAATAGCATCTACCATCCCTGTGACTAGTACAGTGAAGAGGGCACTGTTCAAACACGCACATTCCAGTCCACTCTCCTTGGCTGCCAGGTTACATCAATGTTGCTTAAACCATTCTTGTTTTATTAACAATGGCAATACTTTTTCCAGACACACTAATTATTTATATACATAGTTATAGTCGTAGATATTGGCCTTCAGGTATTCTTCTCAAACTGACATACCCAATACAAGTAAACCAGTAAGTACTTGATCCACTTCCATTTTTTTGAGTTGATTTCAGGAGAGATTATTCAGAGGAGTTGTATTAATCATTGATAATATCTAAAATGGCTTGAATTGCTAATCCAGTGAGTAGAAATAACAATTTAAGATAGTTACCAGAGCCTACATTGACATTCTTTAAACCAAAGTCAGAAAGTCTGTATCTTCTTTCATATGTTATTTACATTTGTGAGTTAAAGTGGTGAGAGCAATTATACATGCACATACACACAAAAAGAACATTCACTACATATCAAACCTAATCAATGGTTAATCAATAAAAATAAGATATAATTAGATTGGCAGGTATAGCAAGCAAAAGATTTCCAAGCTGCAAAATTATTTATTGATGGGTTATGTTAACTCATACTTTCAATTTTGGAAATATTAAATGTTTTCTTACTAAATACCCTCTTTTCTTTATATAAATATGACAATACAACACAGCATTTTTTTCTTCTTGTAATTTGCACTCAGTAATTATTTATCTAGTATTTACTATATACAATATAGGCATTTATCTTACAGTGTTCAGTTGTGCAAGTTAATAAGAGCAGCTATTTTTTGACTTCATATAAAACAATAAAATTTATTGATGATGATTATGAAGACCTCCATCTCTACAGAAATAAAAATACTAGGAATTGATGGTGCCAAGACATATTTCTCCCCACAAAAGGACCTAAGTGCCTTCCTTATTAATGGCCAATCTCCTTAAAGTGGCCAAAAGAAAATGTTTTTGGTATGTACCACCACCTCCCTCCTGCCAGAGTCCAGTGATCCTGGAGTGCAGGTGCTAGTTTACTGCTGTTCATAGTCACAGAGAAAAAAGTGGGAAGAGAGAGAGAACGAGGACCCCAATGTGAGACATAGTTGGACATTTTAAAGAGAGAGGCAGCTCAAAGACATTTCTTTAAAATGACAAGAAGAGTAAGTAGTAAGCAAATATTCAGTTCATTCTTTCTAAGCAAATGCAGATCAGAGAAAAAAGTAAAAGTCAAATTCCAACCCTCTAGTAAAATGTTTAAGAAGAAGATGGAGGAAAATGAAAACAGAGCTAATTCCCTAGAACTCATTCACATGTGATGAGAAAAAATATAACTTTTAATCTTTTGTGTAATAAACCGAGAAAAACAGGGGAAGGAGAAAAACAGAAAAATTCTACTAAATGTATATAGTGCACTAAGATTTATTTAAATCTCAGTAATTTTCTTTCAAGAAAACAAAATATTTAAGCAATTTTACATGTTCTATTTATTGACTGCTAATTTATTACTTTTACGCATGTGATTTACACTAATAGACTATTGAAAAATATACCTAAATGTCAAGTTATTGAAGTGAATTTTAATATTTTATACTAAGAAAACATAAAATATTTTATGTTATATGTATTGTTAGTGAATATAAGAAAAATGAGAACATTTTAAACATTTTTCAAGATTTTATTTATTTACTTATTTTTAGGGAGAGGGGAAGAGAGGGAGAAAGACAGGGAAAGAAATATCAATGTGTGGTTGCCTCTTGTGCACCCCCAAATGGGGATCTGGCCTTCAACCCAGGCATGTGTCTTGACTGGGAAACAAACCAACAACCCTTTGGTTTGCAGGCCAGCACTCAATCCACTGAGCTGCACCAGCCAGGGAGATTTTTAAAAATAACAATGTTAATGCATAATCAAGAAAAAGATAAAACTGATAAAATATTAAGTTTGAGGTGATAGCTTAAATGTAAGTAGAGTAGAAGCCTTATGTGTTATGATATACTCGCTGCAGAAATTCCCCCAAAAATCTTAAATTACTCATTGCTTCACAGAAAATGTAGTGGACATTCATCAAAAATACATTCAGAGCTTAAATGAATACCAAAAAAGAATACTAAAGGGAATTTATTGGTAGAGTAGACTATGAGGGGAACTATTAAGTGTCATTCTAAAAAAAGGTACTTTCAGTGAGAAAGTAAAAATGTGCACAGAAGTGAATGTACTGAGATTATAAAGAAAAAGAAGCTGCATTTGTGTAGTGATGATTCTCATGTGTCTGCTGTTGCCTTCACATCAAAAGCAAAGGTCACCATTGAAGTATAATGAGGGACGTTGCAAACATATCAATTAAGTCAGTGTTTAAATTTATTTTTCAGATAGCAAGTGCTCTTGTCATAAACTGCTATTTGCCAGGAAGATTTTGAATATATGGCTTTTAAGATGTTAAATTCAGTCGGTGTATAAAAGTGGAAATTTAATGGTACAGAAAGGGATGTTCAATAAACATCTTTTTCTCAAAGAAAATGTACTTCGTGGATGTATGCACATATTTCCAGTGAGGCATTTGTAAGAGAAAGACATAGAAATCAAATGTGTATTAGTAGATGTCTGGTTGAATTAAGCATAAAATATCCACAGAAGGTAATTCTATGTCGGCATTTTTTCAGATGTAATTTTTATTCATTTTTAATTGTTCATTTTTTAATGCGGTATTTTTTACATGTGCTATTGTAGAAGAGAGGTCCACAATACACTGTTAAAGGAGCACAGTAAGTTATAGAACTGTGTTCATGGTACCTTTCCATTTAAATAAAAAAAGTCAGAAGAGGAAGTAGGTAGACAGATGATGCTGCTGATGATGAAGATGATGATAATGATGATGATGAATAGATAGACAAATCGATAGACAGACAGAGGTAGTGTGGTAGTGTAGAGCAATATTTGAAGTGAGGGAGATGCTGATTTTTTAAATTATTTTATTGTTCAGTTACAGTTGAGATGCTGATTTTGATTATGGATTAAAAGTATGAGGGAACAGGATTCACTAAAATGTTATTAGTGGCTTTCACAAAGAATATTATATTAAAGATAAATTGGATAGGGTTAAAGATTTTAGCTTTTTATATTACATATTTCAGAGCAGTATTTTTTCTGTACAATATATGCAAATTTAATCATAAGAAAAAAATTAAAAATAAAATCAAACTTCTAAAATATCTATGAATGTCATAAAGTAACAATGAATGTTGATTTAAGAAAAATGCATTGTTTTGAGGATTCACTGGATTGTATGTATGTTTACAAAGTATAGAAATTTCACAGAAATAAATAGTACAATGACAATGAATAGGATGGCAA
The DNA here is from genome assembly GCA_004027735.1 of Carollia perspicillata. Lineage (NCBI taxonomy): Eukaryota > Metazoa > Chordata > Mammalia > Chiroptera > Phyllostomidae > Carollia > Carollia perspicillata. The sequence continues at coordinate 36,802 of PVKM010003500.1, read as the reverse complement.
CCATTTTTTTAAAATCAAAATTAGGTTGGCGGACACCAATACCAGAAACTTCTGAAATTTTTGTTAAGATTTCAGATACTGGACCCAATACTAACCTAAGTAAGTATAAAATAATGTTTCTGAAATCCTTAATTTAAAAAAATATTCCCTAAGTGTTATTTGTGAGGAAAATGCCTGAAGAAGTGACTAGAGAAAATATAGAGAGAGACCCATCATGAGGAAAGGCCTATATTTCAAACAAGGATATAAATTGTTGGATATTTCCAGGGTGTGTTAAGAAATGTTGCTAGGTTATATTGCATAGCAAACAGCTCTTTAAATACTTGTGGGCTGTGGGTCAGCTACAGCTCTACTCCAAGCTGTGGTTTGGCCACCACATTTCCTCTCTCTGAAGGACTAGAATGAAGGAGAAACCTACCTCTGGATGTGTTCTTAGGAACTCTAGCCAACTAACTCAAATGAACTTAAAACTCTGTTCAGGAATGGCATTTGTCATGGTCACATGCATTCTATTAGCCAGAGAAGATCCTACAACCAGGCTCATCAATAGAACATGGAAATGAGGCATTATGAGTCACATTCAAAGGATAAGGGCATAAAATTATCTTATAGTGATAAAGTAGTGAGTTGTGAAAAATAACACACAATCTTCTATACAGAGAATGGCCGAAGGAAAATAATATGGAAATTATTTCATGGAAAATGAAATAATTTCTTACATAAAATTGCCTATCAATCACACTATATCATAAGGTTCAGATTACACACAGTTTGTTATAGGAAGCTGTTTTTAGCTTTTATTTCTTTTTAAATTGCCCCCCTCCCTTCTTCTCTCCTTCCCTCCCTCCCTTTCTTTTTTTAAAATTTGATTATATCTTTTCCATTAACATTTAACACACTTATACTCATTCCCTTCTTCTGAAATCACCACACTGCTGTCCATGTCCATGAGTTCTTTTTCCTTTTTCCCCTATTGCTCTACCCCTTAACCTCTCCCTCCCAATAGCTATCATCCTGCTATCTATGAGTCTTGTCTCTATTTTGCTTGTTAGTTCAGTATTAGCTACTCTAATACTGAATTCAAATACATTGGTTTGTAGTCTTCTAAGAGATTTACCCATTTTAAATACCTAGTACATACTGAGCATTGTGTGGGGGAGTATCCTTCCCAAGCTTAGCCTAAAGTAAGTGAAGGCAGGCTCCTGCACTCACCCTTTGTCTCACAATGCTTCCTGGAGGACTAAAGGCCAATCAGACCCTTTGTTTTACAAACAAAGGGGGATTTATATACTATCTGTTCCAAGGGTTGCATGGGTTAAACAAGTTAGTGTAAATGATTTAATATGATAATGTCTGTCATTAGTAGACAAAAAAATATGTGTAAGCTCTTACCAGTAGTACATTATTTTAATAGGTGAAGAAATCTTTATTTTTAGAGAGTTCATATAACTACTTCTGAAAGATCTGAGTTTTGATATGAGATCTAAGTCCACAGCCTTTGTGTTTTCCTCTGTGCTTTGTTCTGTTGGAGTTTTTGGACCCATCATATTTTATTTTTTACTTAATAGAAAGTCATTTATGTAAATATATACCAATCTGGAAATTATTTATCAAGATGATAAATTATTGAGAAACTGAGACATATGCTGTGTTTTCTGGAATCAAAATCATTTGAATGACTTTGGGGTCTGATCGTTATTTGATAGCTGAAAATGCATATTAAAATGTAACTGGAGTTATATAGTACTATAATTCTCGACATGTGTTCATGATTAATAAATAAATGGAAAAATATCAAAGAAGATTATTTGATTAATGTATAAAATAAATGGAAAAGTATTAAAGCATATAGTGTTAACAATAAATGACTATTTTTCTTTGTAAACCATTTTTGTAATTTTTTACATAAGAACATAAAAAATTCCTGTTAAATATAAATAATAGTGTTTTTCTTTATTTGTACAACACATTTACACTTTTTATATAAGAACATCAAATGGGGGGATTGACTGTGGGATTGGGGAAACCAGGGCAGTGGAAAGCAATGGGGAAAAAGGCAGGGCAACAATAAAAAAAGAGCAACAAAAAATTCCTAAATTGAAAAATTACACTTTTTTTTAGACCAGGCCCTCTATATCTACAGATTCTAAAGCTACAAGCAAATGAAACACAAATTTTCTCAGTGGCTCATTCTAGTCCCAGCCCTAGGTTTCTCAGCCATGTGTCCTACCTGTTAGATACAGATCAGTATATAATGGCCATTGTACATTCCACACCATAAAGGATATCACCACATCTCAGAGGGTGTCATTTCGAATCCAGCCCTTCAGCTGTATCCTCAAACATTGTTCCACCACTCTCTCAGGCCAACAGTTTCTGGATGGTTTACTCTGTGATAGGACTAATGTGTTCCACATTTATGTGCTCATTACCATCTTCAAGATGTCCAGATGGGCAAACTGCTTTTGGAGTATGCAATGACAGAGAATGGGGAAATTAACACGGCCCTACAGCAACACTGTGAGTGTGTACTGTTATTTGTTTCATGAGAATAAAACCTGCTTCTGATCTTCTTCTCTTGTGGGTATGGAAAAGAACGTATTCATTAGATCAATAGCCATGTACACTATATCTCAGACTGTGTCAATCTCCTCTGTGAAAAGTTACACTTTTTATATCTAAGTTAAATTAAAATCTATTCTAGCTATATTTCTTTAAAAAATCAGTGATATAGTAAAGATTAATTCCTAAATCATCTACCTTTATTTCAGAGGTCTGTTCATTTCTGAAATCCAAGTACACATCATTCCACAAATATTTATGCTTACAGTAACATTCTTATCTTACCGAGAGGCCATGCATATAGGCCGCAGTTTTGCAATGTAACCAAACTATTTATTAGCTGTTATTCACTGACCTAATGCTATCTTTTCTGTTTTTATTGACAGCTTCATTTCTCAAAATTCATGCAAAATAGCAGCAAAAATAACATGAATTTTACCATTTGCCTTTTGAAGTTTTGAGCTTATATCCCTGACCTGCTTTACATTTAAAATATTTTATGCACATGAACTAATCTTTCTCTTTCTCATGTTCTTGCTCATCTTAATATCATAATGGCCAGATGAATTGCAGAATTTTCAGCAGACATGGGAGAAGAGGATAATAACTTCATTCAATTAAATTCAAACATAGATCCCAAGTATCTGCCCGTCATAACTGATGAACCTGTGAGAAGCATAATCATGCTTCTCCAGGTAGCATCCCACCAGTTGCACCAGGTAGCACCAGGTAGCATCCCACCAGTCCACTGATTCTATATTATTCCACATCAGTTTTTAGAGTGTGGTCCCACTGTCCTGTAAATGCATTTTCCAGAACTATAAAAATCCTCAACAAAATGCTCTCAACAAAGCTACTTCCATGGCAACCTAGCTTCTAAAGCAAACCCTGTAAATATTTCTTTGGAAACTGTTTATAGGTGTCCACTGCTATGCGTTTGTCTAAAATTTTTGACACACCCTCCATGATATGAATAGGAGTGAAAGAAAGTGTTTATTTGAAACATAAAGACACTATCCTTAAATCGCTAGATTTTCTTCATGATTGAGTAAATGATTTGCAACTTAGAGGTTTTATCAAATGTTTATTTAAAATACCATGTTAATCTGAATGGAATATAGTTCAAAACTTTGAGGGACTGGGTTTACAAAGAAATTAAAGATTTTATAGAGGACAAAATTGACCATTATTCAAATTATATCTCTATTTATTTACCAGTCCCTGAGATTTTTGGCACCTTTAGCTTTTGTATGGCAATCAGGGGAATTTTTTTTCAGAATGACTCATCTTTTTTAAAGCAAGGGTATAAATTTGTTATTTATACATTCCTATCATCCATTTTATGAAAACTAGTTTCTAGCTAGAGGGCACAAAAAATCATGCATTTGATATTAACTATTTCTTAAGTGATATTATGGTAGTACCTATTCATGTGCTATAATAATTGGAATGTTTGCCAGGATGAATGTTTAAGTACATGAATACATTAAATTTTTATAAAGCCAGCTGTTCATTCTCATTTTCCCTTCCAGGCAGGCTTATCAAAAACACTTGGAATATGAAGAGGAATAAAAGTACATTATTTTGGCTGATTAACCAAACTGCAAGTTAGTTCTGGGGCAATTCAATCTTCTTCAGGAAATCTTCAGGAACTCTCTAGATTGAGCCACTCCCAGTCTTACATCTCAACAAATCTGTTTCACCAAAGAGTGAATGTTAATAGATTTTTAATAATATCACTGCTGTTGTGAATATACAGCAAAATTCTCTGTAGGAATAACAGATTTATACTAAAATATCCAATCCATTCCTCTGTATTCCACTTGATTCATTCCATTATGCAGATTAAACTGATTTATAAGCATCCTTAATATTCAGACAGCAATGCTTCATAAGGCATAACACAGTGTAGAGTCTGGCTATTTGAAGAGATCAGTGTGAGATAGCTTTACAACTGTATTAGATTTTTGGCTTTAAGTCATCAGCTACCCTTTCATATTGTTCAGTAATTTTTTCAGTTATTTTCATTGTCTCTAAGTGAGTCTTTTTCAAATTTCTTTTATACAGCAGATTGGCAAACAATAAGACTTTATTTGGCTAAATTCTTCCCCAATTCTATACCTTAACAAGTGTGGAAGGTGTCTGATCTCTCACTTTTTCAGAACTGATAAGAACTATTCTTCCTTCAGCTTTCTCATTTTTGTATTACCCACACATAACTCAGATGGCAAGTCTATCATAGATGAACTGTCTACTGGAAACAATTTCTTTTTTTTTCTCCTCAGACAAAGTGAACAAAGACACTTGAGAGTGTGGCTACAACGTCAGCCTGAGTCCTGGGGTGTAGTCCAAAGGTGATATAGAACAGTATTTACAACTAACAGTGAACACGTAGAGTGATTACCAGCAAAAAATAAACTATGTGTTTTTAAGTCACTGATTGGGACAAGTGTGCTATTGCAGAACAAACTAGCCTCGTTGATACAATGTTTTAATTATTAGTCAATTTCTAGGTGATTGCATCTTATTAAGTAAGGACACAGTAAAAGATATGTACACCATGTACACATATGCACTTATATAATAGATTTTAAATAAGTATTTGTAAAGTAAATGAAACAATACATTAACAAGTGTCTATATACACATTCCACCCTACCCTCTGGCATTTATGTACCTCAAACACCAGTTATAAAATGAATATCTGTTGAACAAGTGAAGAAATAGTTGGGCAAATATTTACACACAATTTATGTTAAAAAGAACATATATAAATAATTCTGAAATTTTGCTCAAACGTAGAATAGGAAATATAGTTTTATCACATTTACTTCACTGTGAAGTTTTGTTATATTTGTTTAGATACATGAAATTCTTACAAATCTTTAAAATGTTTTATTCTCTTTTCCATTACCATTTAGCCCTCTTGTACCCCCTCTCCCCTGCAGGCACCACCGTGGTGTCCATGTGCACGAGTCCTTTTCCCTTTTTGCTCAGTCCTTCCCCCCTCACTTTTTGTTTGATGATCAAGAGTATAATTGCAATTCTTGAACACTTAAGATTGTTTTGTTAAAGAAAACATATTACAGTCATTTGATTTAGTTTTCATATTATGTCTTAAAAATTAGTGCATTTTTATAGTGTCAAGCCTGACAGGTTTTTTTTTTTTTATTTTATTTTTTGTAATGCCAGTACTGACTCTGCTTTGATTGCCTAGGCATCTACTTCAAAAAGGCATTCATTTCAAAGATGGCTATCTCGGAATAAACACATCTCCAGCCCCACAACTCAACACCCCCATGTTCACGGCAGCATTATTTGCATTAACAAAGATCTGAAAACAGCCCATCAGTAGATGAGTGGATACAAAAGCTGAGGTACATTTACACAATGGAATACTAGGCGGCTGTCTGAAAGAAGGAAATCTTACCTTCCCAACAGCAAGGATGGAACTGGAGATTATTATACTAAGTGAAATAAGCAAGTCAGTGAAGGGCAAATGCCATATTCATTCAGCTTCTTAATTTGACTGCTTTTTTTTAAGCGCTACCCCAGAATGTGGTGGATTTCTGTCAATATTTTACTTGTATTAACTTGAAGATTTGCAGATAGAGAACCAGCACATAATATGCATCACGTTCTCACAAGATTTGTTCTACAGTCGAGTAGTCCAGACCTGCTCTATGAAACATTCATTGCTGTGTCTTTTCTCAAATTTTTAAGAAATTGTTCTTCATACAGAAAATTGCTTCAAAATGAAGAATATTTTTAAGAACTTCAAAATAGACTTTATGCATAACGGACCAAAAAACTTCATAATTTGCCAACTGATAATTACAATCAGTAAACTTATGTTTAACTACAAAACTCTAGAGCAGCATTTCAGGTAATGAATACCAGCCATAGGACATTAACACAAGGAGGCTCAATTTTCAAGGAAAAGTACAGCATACTGCGTGCTTATTACAGATTCTTGGGAACTATAAATAGTGAACCCAACTGTATCAGCCATCATTTATCTCATGAGTGACAGTGACAGAAGTAGCTGGGAGCTCCTTAATATTTTACAGAATTTGATAAATGTCTGTGTTTACAATATTCATTTCCTCTGTAATTGTAAGTACTGATATTTTAATTACATCCCTTATCATTGTTTATAATATCTTGCTAAACCTGCTTGGCCTGCTCTTCTATTTATTCCCTAAGGTCTTTGCTTTTATCACGTAAGTTTATTAGCTTGCCATGGACCCTGATAGCTTCACTGTATGACTTTTAAATGACATCACTTTTAGTGTGAGGGCTGACTGAACTTTTTCCAGAGGAGTTAAACCTTAGAATTTATTTTTTTCAGATTTATTTTATTTATTCATTTCCAAAGAGAGGGGAAAGTAGAGTGAAAGAGAGGGAGAGAAACATCAATGTGTGCTTGCCTCTCACAAGGGAAACTGGCCTGCAGCCCAGACCTGTGTCCTGCCTGGAAATTGAACCAGCAACCCTTTGACTCACAGGCTAGCACTCAACCTACTGAGCCACACCAGGGAGGACTGAATCTTAGAATTTCAATAACAACAACTACGACAACAACAATTCAGATGATACAAATTCAGATCTTTCAAATTGTTCTTCTTAGATCTTTAGGGTTTTCCAAAATTAGACCTGAGGGACATTCTTCAAGAAACAGAAGTAAATATAAATTAAGGAGCTAAGACTATGCCTCTCTCCTACCACCAAAACTTGAACATGGGCATTATTTGGAGTATCTCCATGTATATGATTTTAATAATAATCTATAGACATAACAATTTCCTTCACCCAATAATTTCTGCTTTTCTACATTAATATTAATACTACAAATAACATTGAGCCCTTGCTCAGTAGTTGGCACTTTATTTAAGTTCTTTACATCTATTATTTCACTTCATCTGGCCTCAGAATAATCCTATGAGTAGTTTATTATCCTCAATTTTAAAATTGAGAAAATGAAGGTCCACTGATGTATAATAATTATTGGTGACAGAACACTTTCATTTCATTGAACTTCCTGGTTATGCGAGGTAATTTTTAAATTTTTTATCATTAACAATAATATGTTAGGCAGATAATCCCAGAAAATAGTCTACAAAGATAACTGCTTATCTTACATTATCAACAATATTCAGATCTCATCATCCATGCATTATAAAATTAACTGAAAACAAAACTCTTTAAACAAAGTTAATGATCTTTAAAATGACCATAGAGTTTAATTTGTCAAAAATTTAATACTTGGTTGAGGAGAGAAGCAGGAAGGTTTGAGGAGTGGAAGATTTAGGTGTTCTTTTCCAAAAAAAAAAAAAAAGAAAAGAAAAGGACTTTTGACCTTTCTATTAGAAAATTGAGTATTTTTATTGAGATGATGTCTCCCTCCTCTCTACTGCTCCCATTCTAACTTTTGCTCTACTGCTTCTTCTATTTTTTTAGTTTTGCTTTTTATTATTACCTCTCCTCTTCCCCTCTCTTGCTTTCTTCTGATCCTTTTTATGTTGTTTAGTTTTGTTTCTCTTGCTTTCTCCCTCCTCTTGATTTCCTTATGGTATTGGGCAGGAGATAGGGAAAATGATGAAACGTATCTAGGTCCAGAATCTGAAGGATCAGAGTTGCCTTCACCAGCAGAGGTCTTCTTGACTCTTGATTGCTAGCGTTAGAGTATCAGCAGAAGGCTTCATGCTATGACAGCTCAGCTAGAGGCGTATTTTATAAAACAATAAAAAATCTTGGAATAGGGGCTACAATTCTGAAATGAGAACGAAAGTTGGTTCTTTCCTTGCCTTTCATTTATTCAGTCAACAGATATTTTAAGAGCTGCGAGGTGAATACAGCACATATACCCTTATGGTGACTACATCGTATTATTACTTAAGCAAGTAGCTAATGTTTTTTTAGTGTGTGTGTGTGTGTGCTCACATGAGACATTAAATGTGTTATTGTTAGATTACTGTTATCTACATCTTTACATATATTCTCGAGCGCTACATATCCATTGTGTTATTTCAGATACCTGCAAAACAGTGGATATTACTAGAAAGTTGTTTTTTTTTTGTTCTTTGACTTATTTTGTTATAAACCTGCATTTTTCAAAACTACATGCACAAAAAATATGACTAGTCCAAACTGAGATGTGTTGTAAAAATGGTACTAGTTTTCAAAGACAGTAAAAATGCATACCATAAAATAACTCATTTATATATGTTTTTAATTTAAATTATTTTATTGATCAATTACAGTTGTCTGTATTTTCTGCCCACCCCTCCCCCTAATGCCCTCCAAACCCACCTCCCTCCCTTGCTTCCACCCTCCCCCTTGGTTTTGTCCATGTGCCCTTTACAGTAGTTCCTGAAAACACTTCTCCCCACAGTCCCCTCCCCGCTCCTCTCTGGCTATTGTTAGATTGTTCTTAATTTCAATGACTCTGGTTATATTTTGTTTGCTTTTTTCTTTTGTTGATTATGTTCCAGTTAAAGGTGAGATCATATGGTATTTATCACTCACCGCTTGGCTTATTTCACTTAGCATAATGTTCTCCAATGCCATCCATGTTGTTACAAAGGGTAGGAACTCCTTTCTTTCTGCTGTGTAGTATTCCATTGTGTATATGTACCATAGTTTTTCAATCCACTCATTTGCTGATGGGCACAGGTTGCTTCCAGCACTTGGCTACTGTAAATTCTGCTGCTATGAACACTGGAGTGCATAGGTTCTTTTGGATTGGTGTTTCAGGGTTCTTAGGGTATAATCACAGCAGTGGAATTGCTTGTTCAAAAAGCAGTTCCATTTTTAGTTTTCTGAGGAAATTCCATACTGTTTTCCACAGTGGCTGCACCAGTCTGCAGTCCCACCAACAGCGCACTAGGGTTCCCTTTTCTCCGCATCCTCTCCAACACTTGTTTTTTTATTTGTTTATGAGATGTTGAGTATCTTTTCATGTGTCTCTGGGCCCTCTGTATGTCCTCTTTGGAAAAGTATCATTTATATTTTATATTGATATTTTAATATAAAGTTTGGGGTAGAAATATTTGTGTGTATTTATATATTCATAATATTTTATATATATTTATATATTCACAATATCATGGATATTCTGTATATATTATACAGAATATTTATATGATTTCTAATTATATATTTCACATATAATCACATGTGTAAAATATGTCATTATAATAATTTCACCTGTGTCTCTTTAATTGTTCTTCACATGGTTACCAGAAAATTCAAAATGTGGCTCACATTGTACTTCTTTTGCACAGCAGTGCTCTAAGAAAAGCTTGTATTACCTTTTCTGTTTATTTGTCTCAAGGAGATCCCTGGAGTAAAACATTATCCTCAAATCTATTTCTGAGTATGTAAAAATTCTCTTTTGCATAGAAAATTGGCAAATAAATATTAAGGTCTAAGCATTTCTGCATTTATTTATGTCCTCAGATGATGCTGGTAAATTAGACAAGCACAATTGCCTTTATGGAAACGGTTCTGCAATTAATCAAGGAGCAAGCTTACTGAAGTGAACGGGGACCTAAATCTTATTATACCTTCTGCAGCTTGTCATTTAAGGACACGATATGTACGGGCCTATAGTTCCCCAGGGCCCATCTTCAGTTTTTCATTTAAGATAATCCAATTTACTCTAGACCCATTTAATACATTTTTGTTCATTTTTTGACAACTTTCAATGGCAATTTGCCAGATCCTGCTTATGTTTGTTTTTCTTCAACTTGTTATTGAGCAAGCACAAATGATGTAAGAATACAAGTGAATAGAAATAGTTTCCCTGCATCTCACTAGGTCCTCAAGGATGCAGAGTGGAAACCAGCCAAGTACTGAGGGCCACATAAGTATTCAAAGTCTCAGAGATCTTCCTACAGATATGTGAGGCAATCCCATAGCAACTTATTTCCAAGTTCTATTTCTACTATATTTCTACTACTGAATTTGTTCCACAATTCAGAAAAAAATGCTCACAGGCTCCCAGCAGATACATAACCTTCTTTTATAGCAATATGGTAGAGGAAAAGCTCCAGTTACAGAATACACAAAAATCGGCACAGTCGTCCAATTAGCCACATTTGTTCAGTGTAATCTTAGATTAGATTTCTTAGGGCATTATAGCATTTTCGGACTGGTTCTTTTCACTAAGTTACATGCATTACATTCTCTTTTTGTGGCTTTATGCTCATTTCTTTTTGTCACTGAATAATACTTATTTAATTGATATACCACAGTTTATCCACTTACTTATTGAGGGATATCTTGGTTTCTTCCTGTTTGGGGGAAGTTATGGATAAAACTGCTATAAAATATTCACAAATAGTCTTTTCTGTGGATACGCAGTTTCAACTCTTTTGACTAAACACCTAAGAGAGCACTTTTTGACTCATAAGCTAAGAATGTGTTTAGCTAAAGCTGCCAAACTGAATTCCAAAGTGGCTGCATCGTTTTGTATTCCCACCAGGAAAGAGTGAGAGTTCCCGTTGCTCCACATCCTTGCCTGCGTGTGGAACGTCTGAGCATCCTCACATGTGCTCATTTGCCGTCTCTATAGCTCAGTAGATTACGTGCATGTTCAGATCTTTTTGAAATTTTTTAATTGGATTGTTTGTTTTTGCATTGTTGAATAGTAAGCATTGTTTTTACATTTTGGAAACAAGATTTTTTAAATCAGTTATATGTTTTATAAATATTTTTCCCTTCTGTGGCTTATCTTTTCATTTTCTTGTCAGAGTTTTTCCCACAGGGAAAGTTTTTCATTTTAATAAAGCCCACCTTATTTCTTTCATTAACCTTGCTTTTGGTGTTTTATCAAAAATCTCATTACTAAATCTTAGTTCACATAGACTTTCCTCTCTTCTTTTAGAAGTATTATAGTTGTTATTTTACATTTAGTATTTCATCATTCTTATGGCTAAGTAGTATTCCATTGTATATATGCACCACATCTGGTTTATCTAACTATGTATCAGAAAACATTCAGGTTGTTTCGCTGTCTGGGCTATTGTGAATAATGCTTCAATTAACTTAGGGTACATATGTTTTTACAAATAAGTGGTTTCAGATTTTGAGGGTCGATACCAAGAAGATGAATCCCTGAGTCATAAGGTAGCTTTATTCTTAATTTTTTGAGGAAACTCCTATTGTTTTCTATAGACACTGCACTGATTTATATTCCCACCAGGACTGTACGAGGGTTCTCTTTTCTCCACGTCTTCTCCAACACTTATTATTTCTTGTTTTATTGCTTTCCAAGTCTTGTCAGGACACCTAGCATAGGTTTATGGAAGAAGGAGCAGTAGGAAGACTAACTTCATATTCTTGTGCATGAAATCTAGATCTTGGTCTATAGTTGCACCTCCCATACAAACCTTGAAAATGTTTTCATACACTCTGAAGAAAAATATCTGTAGGTGTCCAAATTAGATAGATAGATAGATAGGTAATAGGAACACAGGCAGATGGATGAATGGATAAATAATAGATGGATATGTTAGACATATAGGTAAGTAGGTAGATGGATAGATAGAAAGATAGACAGATAGACAGATAGATAGATTTATAGATACGCCCTGTTTTCCCAAGTGTTATTTTACTCAGATCTCTTTACCTACTTAACTCCTATTCATTCTGAAATACTAGGAGAGAAAGACTTAACTATCTCATAGACATGTATGCCTACGGAATACAGAGCCATGTATTCCAAAACCTTCCTGGTCTAGCCTTCTGACGCTGACAGCCACCTGGTTACTCTACCTTATGTCTGCACATCTCTCTCATCTTTTTTATGCATTTAAAATATTCTCTTACACCTCCGTTTTGAACTCATTCCCACCAGGGTAAAAGCTTCTTAATGACAACATTAAAAGCTACTGGCACTAAATAGGTGCTTAATTTCTTGAAGCATAATACCTTTCCTATTCATTCATAATGACATCTTTGATAATTTCATCCCTCATGTTTCTACACTGAATCAGTACTTACTTCTATATGGCCTCCTATTGTTATATAAGTATTAAATGTTATAGCTTTTATATAACTAGAACAAAAGCTCTTGAGATCAGAAGTTCGACTCCTATATTGCCTTTTTCTCTAACATGAGCTGTATTAATCACACAGATGTTCAGTAAATAAACATTAATGAGAAAACTTTCCATTGTTTCTTGAATAAAATTGGTTTAATTTTTAATTTATTGGTTTAAATTTAATTTAGTTTATTTTTTAAAGATGTTTATTCTTTTTTAAAATTAGATTTCACTTATTTTTTAGAGAAGGGAAGGGAGAAAGAAAAAGAGGGACAGAAACATCAATGTGTGGTTGCCTCTCACATGTCCCCTACAGAGGACCTGGCCCACAACCCAGGCATGCGCCCTGACTGGGAATCAGATCAGCAACCCTCTGATTGATAGGCCAGCACTCGACCACTCAGACACACAAGCCAGAGTAGGTTTGATTTTTTTAAAAAAATCACTTATTACATGGTAAAAATGGAAGTCAACTATGTAGATAACTATAACATGAACAAACATAAATACAGAAATATTAAATAGCTTTTAATTTTTGTTTGTTCTAAATCCCATGGACTAGTTTTCTCTCTGGTAACAAGAGAATGCAACAGGTTGATAAAAGGAGTTAACCAGATGTGGTAGATTAGAATATTATTTTTCTCTCACTCCTTCCTTGTTGTAGAATTATATTCTACAGCCTTGCAATGTGACTTTGTAGCACTTCCCACAAGAGCAGGATGTATTTCCCCATTGAATTTTTGTCAGACTCACACCTATCTGAAGCCAGTCCTTCAGTTTGAGTAATGGAGATTTCATCTGTTTTTACCAACTAGACATACATCACTTTAATTTTCCTGTTCCCCTCTCAAAGGCATGCTTCAATAATTTTTTCCTCCACCTCCTTAATTATTGTGTGTGTTGCTCTGTATTTGATCATTCTAAGCAATATACAAACACTAAAACTGTCAATAATAATTTGAAAAATATCAAAAGACATTTAGAAGTTTTAAACTATCAAGCTACAAAAAAAAAAACCCATTTAAGTTCTTGGTTAAAACTATATGAAAAGGTGATTAATTCCTCCAGCAGGTAGAAATAACACATGAAGCCCATAGTGATATACCCTTAATCAGAGTGGCAAACATAAATACATATCAAGGGTTTATTATCAGGTGACAAAATAAGTAACAGCCTGCATGAACTTGTGGGAATTAAAACTGTAAAAAGTATTTTGGAGATTACTTGTGTAATTTTTAAAAGATCTATATATTTTTCTGACATGACGTGATGAGAATCTGTTGAAGGGCAGGAAGGGCGTAAAAGAAAATAAAATATAGGGAATAAATGAAGTATAAAATATGAGAAAGGACTTGTAAAAATTGATGACAGGGTCTCATGAATGGAAAAGCATGCATGATAAACTAAACTATCCTCAATGGATATCTAACCAAAGCTAATCTAATTAGTTTTACACGCTATTTTAACTTCGTCTGTACTCAGGCTTTTTCAGGACAACCTGACACAGTTGGAATGCAGCTTTTGTACAAATCCTCAACAGCAAAGTTTACATTTGATTATATATGCAAAGAATGGCATCTTAAAACCTTCTAAGAAATCATATAAAGAGAATCCATCAAAATTTAGTGTTCTGTACTCTTACCAAAGTGACATATACACGCAAAACTTCTAATTGCAAATTAATTTATTTTCTGGTTTGTAGGAAAAAAAAGGGAAATTGAGTTTGCTCTGCTAGAATGTAAACATCTACTATTTTTAAATAGTTTTAGCCCTAACTCTTATAAACATGCCTGACATTTAGCAGATTCTCAATCACTTGTTGGGTTAATCAACAGTCATAAGGAGACCTAGTCACTCCTCCCACCCTGGTACATTTTGCTCACCTATTTAAGATCTCATTCTCTCATACTCAGTACTTCACAAATAATAAACATAATCATAATGCTTGATGATCTTTCTTTCCATGCCCTTGCTGAGTTGCCAATTAATGGGGGCTGACAGATGCAGATGCTTTTCCTTCCTGTCCCCAGGCTGATGGAAGTGACCTTGCTAGCGTACTAGAGACTTTTGGATGCAAAGGGTAGAGTCAGCATTTCGTTTTCTGTTTTAAGCCCATTCTCTAACACAAATGAAGTGAGACCCCAGGCCTGAACCAAGTGGGTCCCTCTTCCCTTCTTTCTCCAAAGTGTATGAAATCAGTATGACAAGATTTCTGTAATAGCATATTGATGTTGCACTTATTTCATCCTGAATTTGTTAGGAAGTATAACAGCTTTCGAAACTCTTATCACCCTCCTCTCCATGGTTGTGATGACCCTCCTCACTATGGCCTCAATGAGACCAATCTCACCATTCTCTTGCTGTACTTCAAGAGGCCTACAGTGGGTGCCACCACCCACACAGTGCCCTTCGACATTTAGTGGATCTATATCAGACCAAACCTTATGTCACCACTGTAGGTGCAGTGTTCTGGTTCTTTGTCCTATGGGTTTCTCAGATCTTGGTCATGTCAATTCCCCAGTCACTTTCTGCTTCCTACAAGCCTAATTCCCATACCGCTTTGTGGTTAGGCATCTGTATGTGAGGATGATAAATTGCGTAAATGTGTTAGCTAAGGTTTTCTTTTTCTATTATCAAAGAGGAGCAACCCCAACAGATTTCTTCTTTTTAATTTAAATAGAACTTATGCCAATGAATATGTTTACATCTTGACTTGTAATTTTAATGTGCAGTATTTTCCTCTAATTACACATATTACCATGCCTAGTATCTGTAGGAGAATAAACAGTAATAAAATGTTGTTTTTGCTGTGTAAACATATCAATATTAACAACATATTTATCTTCCCTTACTTTTCCTATATATTTACTAAACATTTAAAAATGGTTTTGAAATTTCCTCACTGCATAAATCTGACAGTAATTAAATTTATCACACGATTCTTCAATATACATTAATCATAAATTATGGAGTGATAGTAATGATGAAAATATAGTAGTAATAATAGGTTTTAATATTTAAATATTATATTTTAGGATTAACAAAAAATGTTATGGGCATATTTTAATTTCTCTCACAATAGAGAGTAACACCACCCACCACTATGGATTGCTGAGAATTAAATTTGGCACATGCTAAGTGTTCGACGCATGTTATATATGATTATAAATATATACTATGCAGCTATATAATACATAAGAGAAAATGTTCTGCATAGTTTTATATTGAATTTGATAGCAAAAGAAGTGTAATGCAGTGGTAACTTTATTCTTTCAGAAATTACATTTTTGATCATAGTAGATGAGAATATTTTCAGCTTCTTGTGAGTTTTCCTTGAAGCTATCTGATCTAAACAGTTCTTTTCATCTGGGAAGACACTAATCAGGGCTTTACAATTGACATTTCAGAACAACACCTCCTTCTGGAATGTGCTGTTGTGGACATTACCACCGGTCATGAACACAATGCCCATCACATCAAGCTGTGGAGGAAAATAACATGACACATCACTTCCCACATTGGATAGGTTAATACAGTTTGCCCTTTTTCTCAAAACCAGGGTCAGCATTTTCAGTAATCACAATAGATTTTGCTGTAGTGATTGTTTTTCTTTGACTTAGCTGTAAGTAGTCTCTTTTATACTGATGTGAGTTGCATAGCCTTTGGTTTATGTACAAAAATTCAAGCTGGAAGGCTTATTGTATACATTCTTTTCATTTATTGATGTGCATTGTAAATTTTCTGCCAGCATGTCATCTAATAAATTAAACTGTTTGCTGTTTAAATAGTACTTGCTATCTCATGATTGAAAATTATTTCTTAGGCAACTGAGGGGAAGTTGGAGGATCTCTATGAAACAGTACACCCAGTAGTTATGAATAATTACATTTCAAAAATACATAGTTGATAGTTTTGAATTCCATTTTTGATAGAAAAAGTTAAATGAGAATTCAACAGTTTGTTTTGAATGGTTTTAGTTTTACTTTGCTGAAACTAGATCTGTATTTCGAGTTGGAGTGCATGGTGAATTTAGAAGAAATTCTTGTGTTCATATCCCAACTATTTGATGAGATTCTTGCTCTTATACACTCATTTAAATCATTGCAGACATACACATTCTTAGAAATTGTATATTTAGACAATTAGAGAGAGCTCTGAATTGGGAACTTGAGTGTATTTTACCTCATATACTAATATACAGTAATCTAAATTTCTGGAATGGCATAGTTCACTACTCAAAAAGAGTTCAATATCTTTACTAATATCAACAATGGTAACAACTTGTAAAACAAAGCATATATCTCTAAAAATAATTACATTTTATGATTAATTTAGATCTTGAGACAGCATGACATACTGCCACAGACTATGGGCTCTGATGTCACATAATCCGAGTCAGAATTCTAACTTGCCATTGAATGCTATATAACTTCCTCAGGAAGAAAGTTATAGATTCCATGTAGCTAAAGTAAGAATAGTAACGGCACCCGATCGGATGGGCTGTTGGGGGACTAAGTGTGTTATTATAGGTAAAGTACATGGAAGAGTGATAATATGCAATAAATACAAAATTATACTTAACATAAAAATTCAATATGAAGAAAAATAAGGTAAATATTTGCAATAAATATGATAATATTTGGTTATACTAATTTGCCGTAAGTCTGTGAAAAATAATTAATTAAAATAGATTAATAGAAAAAATACCTAAGTAGGTTATCTAAAGAGGAGGACATTATTTATGAGAAAAGGTAAACTTCGTTGGTAAGCAAGGAAATATATATTGAAAAAGTAAAAAATTAATATTTTACATTAGCATAAATATGGGGAATATAAGAATAGTGTGCCAGAAATTTGTATGTAAAGGATGTTTTGCATAATGTTAGTGGAAGTATAAATTTATATAACCATTTTGAAAATGAATTTGGCAATATTTATAATGGCTGTTAAAATGACTTATTATTTGGCCTGAAATGATATTTTGTAATTTTGCTTTTAGGTTACAAAATCTTTAGGCAAAATTATGGCATACCATTATCTATTATATTAAATTTTTGAAAACAGTATAAAAGAAAGAAAGTAACTGTGAAATATGTTAACTTAATGTAACATATAGTATGCTTATAATAAACATTTAACTTAAAAATTAAATGTAGACTATGTGATATAATAACAATTATGTAAAGAAGCCAATAAAGTACACATAGACATAAGGTTGAAATAAATGCGTCAAAATATAAAGGTTACTGTAAATGAAAAATAAAAAAGTGTACATTATTTATATCTTTCTAAATATTTTATGTTTTACATATTGAGAATACATTATTCATAAAATAAAAACCAAACATAGTTTTAGGAAGAAAAAATAACTCATAAACACTTAAAATATTTTCAAATTAAAGAGTAATTACCTGACTTTGTTATAATAACTAACAACATTGTACATTTCCAAATTAAGGGGCTTTCCTTCTTCCTTTCTTATACATCTTCTTTCCTTAATTTTGGGGAAGGTAAAAGTATCCATTATGACCCCAGGATATAATTTTGACTTGAGATTAAAGACTAAAAGTTAGTTATAGGCATAACAGTTATTGGGCATTTTTGGGGGGTGAATGGGATATATGAATGGACCCCATGGATACAGAATAGGGTGATTCAAACCTCGGTGCCATCAGGTATCTTGTCCTAATGAGCATCTGTCACATCAATGCACAGAAATCTAGTTTGAGATGTTTTTTGATGCTGCAGCCATAAATTGACAAGTTAAAAATTATACAGAAATTGAATGACTTATTTCAGTATGGGTGGTTTATGGAAATTGCTAGATCACTCCTTGATTTACCAGATTCCTTTGTTTCTATGAAATAGGGAAATTAACTGTAAAGTCATTAGAAAATAAATTATCTAATGCTAAAATATGTGTTAAAAACAATCTAACATATGTAAAGAATGTTATGTTCTTATAGATCATAACTGATATTATGTGATACAGTTGTTAGAACTCATTACTCCTTTAAATAGGTCCTCTATGGGGGAAAAATGGAAAATCTGACTGGCAAACATTTATTAGTCAATATTTATTCAAAGTCAACTGGATATAATTTAGACCTATTTAAAAAAAAACAGTGCAAGTTGTTCTGATCCTCATGACTTAATCAATGCAGAAACCATTGTGAAAGTTTAGGACCTTGAAATATGAATATGTAGATCTACCTTGCAAAACATGTAGGTAGAAGACAATTGTGCCAGTTAGCTTGACATGGTATTTCAAGAATAAATTAGTCTTCTTCTAAATGGCCCCAAAGCAGTTTCTGGCAAGAGAAAAATATAAATGATAATATCAGACTTCACTGATGTGGAATGAGGGAATGATATCTGAATTGCTAAAAAATCAAAATTAATTGAAAAATCACTTAAAGACAGCTTCTACAAAGAACATAAAATAGGACATCATTTTAAATTGTTCTGTGTTTTAAGGATAGTTTATCTGGTTCATAATTATTACATTAGACAATCAATTTCTGGAAAAGTAAGGACCAGGTTCTGTGTTTTATTTATGTTTTCATATTGGATGGCTAACCCAGGCCCTGTGATATGAAAGGGACCATAATGAAAGTTTTATGCATATATACATGGCTGAATGAATTGCTGAATCAATGAGACTGTTTGAGGAGTTTATTTTGATTCAACAAAGTATCTCACACATTAGGTTTTCCCCCATAATATTATTTTTACATAAAGGTAAGCTGTAGTCCCATATATTGACTTGCTGAGAAAATTAGATGGGCTACATCTTAGTAAAAATGAATACTGGAAGGAGGTACATTCAAAAGAATTTCTGGAACACTGGTTCTGTTTTTTAACACAACCGTTTTTTCTATTAAAAATCTTATATAAAAACTACTTAACTGTAGTAACCCTTTAATAGAACATTTATTCAAAGAATCACTTGATTTATTCAGAATTGTCACCAAAAGCCATGGAGAAAAGAAAAGCAGAGTAAGCGCTTTTCGATTGCAGTGGAAAAGGAGAGAAGAGCTTGCTGTGTTATGTAGGTTAAGAAAGGTCTCCTCGATAGTGTGATATTTGAACAGAGACCTGAAGACAGAGAAGAGACTCTCCCTGAAGATATCATGAGGAGGGCTTTTCAGACAGAAGGAAGAGCAAAGTACACGGTGTGGCCTGGAGTGTGGACGATGCCTGTGAGCACACTGCAAGGAAACTAGGGTGACTGAGGTGGGGGAAATGGGTCTGCAAGGTGGTGCCAGGTTAGTTCATGGAAACTTCAAGGCCATTTCAGGGGTTGTGGATTTTTACTTGAAAGAAATAATAAGCCATTAGAACATTTCAATCAAAGGATTTGAATTAATCTGGTTCCCATACATTTCAAAGAATCTACTGTCTGTGATGTGGCGAATAGAGGAAGCAAATGGAGAGTCTTTTCAGTCCAGGCACTATATGATGGGGCTTGTTCTCATGCTGAGATTTTTGGAAGGACTCAGAAGTGGCCATAAACTTGGTATTTTTAGGAACAGCCATTGAGATTTGTGCTTCAATTGGAAGTAGCAGTCAGGGATAACCATTCCCAAGGTGCTTAGCCTGAGCAACGACCTTGAAGGGTGAAGTTATTTTTTTACTAAGTTGGGGAAAACTGACAGACGAGCCTTGATTTTTCACCTCTTAATACCTTCAGCGTCTTTGCACTTTTGCTTCCTTGCTGCCCACCAGGCCCAATAACCTCATGTTCCTTTGTCCAAAGGGCACTTGTTTTTGCAGGCTCAGTCCCTTCTCTGCGCAAGGACCACCTCTCTACTTCCTCAAGTCCCACAGGGCTAGATTTATCAAGACTGGCCAAAATGAGAGGCAACTAATCAGACAGGCCTGGGGTTCTGGCAGAGAGACCTCTGGAATTAGACTGGGAAGAGCTCAAAACTTTGGCGGTAGTTTACTACTGCTTAACGCTCACAAAATAACTAGCTCTTGTTTTCTTAACTGCCCAGTAGGGCTAGTGATACTCTTTAGCTACCTGCTAATGTTGTAAAGATCAAATTAAAGGTTTCCAACTCAAAGTGTTTAAAAGTAAACAGATGCAATTCTTTTTTTTTTTTTTTCAAAAATTGTTATCCTTGATAGAAGACTATCCACAAGAACAGGCGCCTTTGGGTCAGGAAGCCGTTTCTCATTCCTAATCAGCTGTATCTATGAAGTGCAGGGTGTGCTGGGTACCATGATTGACATCTCTAATGTAGATGTTGCAGGGGAGTTCTGCACTCATTACCATTTAGATAATAGAGGAATGTGTTTCAAAACATTCTTCTCCTGTCTGCTCTAAACAGTCAGACTTCAATAAACCATCAGCACCATTGCACGCTCTGTAGAGAAGGAAGGAACTTGAATGATCCATCACTGAAAGTGAAAACAGGGAAAATCAAGACTATGGAATTTAGGAAATAAATTATAAGCTATATTGATTGTTGATAACCTTTAGCTCAAAAACTGTGTTGAATCCTACTTGTAGAGGTCATAATAATGCACTACCCAGATCTTCTGCTGTGGGAAGCATAAAGCCCTAGCTGCTGCCCCTCTGCCCATAGTACAATGTTTTCACTGAGGATGCAGTCCTCGGTTGATTTTAGCCAATCAGCAGGCTTTGTGAGGACCCTAGTTCAGGCCTCTTCTTTGGGAACCTGGAATTCCTTCACCAGGTCAGTTAGCTTGAGGACTCCCCATTAGCCTGGTCAAAACATTTTTGGAACTGAGCTGCAGGCCAAGAGCCCTCCTACCCAATTCTTCCTCTTGGTCCATTTCCTTCACAGGTGTCAGGCATGCACTAGGATCTTAGGGTCTCCCTGTCTTCTCTAACATCCTTCTCTGCCATTACTCTGAGTACATCTCTTGCACGTGTAATTCCCTGATGGCTTTCTCCTTCTTGGAGGGCCCAAGAACCCCAGCACACATTTACATGTGCCACCCCCAAATCCACTGCACATTCACCAAATAGGAAACTTCATTAGGGGGTGAGCTATTATTTACCTCAACAGGCTACATTAAAAAATGGGTACAATATCTTTATAGTTTAGTATCCAGTAATTGAAACAAAAAATTTTGACCCTCTGATGAGATGAGGTCATTTTGTTACTGTCAACCACATCAACTATACTTTGCTTGGTGGCTCTTAAATTCTGAAGTTGGGTCTTATGACTCCCACTCTTTCTACACTAATATTTAAAACCAACAGATATCCTGCTGTGTCTGGAAGAAGTTTCTGCAACAGAAATAGGTAACAAATTTTTTAAATATATTTTATTAATTATTCCATTACAGTTGTTCCATTTCCCCCCTTGAATCACCTCTACCTGGCACACCCCTCCCATCCACATTCCCCCCTTTAGTTCATGTCCATGTGTCATAAGTTCTTTGGCTTCTACATTTCCCACACTACTCTTGCCCTCTCCTTATTTTCTTCCCACCATCTATGCTACTTATTCTCTGTACCTTCTCCCCCGCTCTCCTCCTCCCACTCCCCTGTTGCTAACCCTCCATGTGACCTCCATTTCTGTGGCTCTGCTCCTGTTTTAGGTGACCGCTTAGTCTGCTTTTGTTTTTGGTGTGGATGTTAATAACTGTGAGTTTGCTGTCCTTTCACTGTTCATATTTTTAATCTTCTTTTTCTTAGGTGAGTCCCTTTAACATTTCACATAATAAGGACTTGGTGATGATGAACTCCTTGAACTCGACCTTATCTGAGAAGCACTTTATCTGCCCTTCCATTCTAAATGAAAGTTTTGCTGGATAGAGCAGTCTTGGATGTAGGTCCTTGCCTTTCATGACTTGGAATACTTCTTTCCAGACCCTTCTTGCCTGCAAGGTCTCTTTTGAGAAATCAGCTGACAGTCTGATGGGAACTCCTTTGTAGGTAACTATCTCCTTATCTCTTGCTGCTTCTAGAATTCTCTTTCATTTTAATCTTGGGTAATGTAATTATGATATGCCTTGGTCTGTTCCTTCTTGGGTCCACCTTCTTTGGGACTCTCTGAGCTTCCTGGACTTCCTGGAAGTCTATTTCCTTTGCCATATTGGAGAAGTTCTCCTTTATTATTCATTCAAATAAGTTTTCCACTTGTTGCTCTTCCTCTTCCCCTTCTGGTACTCCTATAATTCGGATGTTGGAGCATTTAAAGATGTCCTGGAGGTTCCTAAGCCTCTCCTCATTTTTTACAATTCTTGTTTCTTCATTCTTTTCTGTTTGGTTGTTTCTTTCTTCCTTCTGGTCCACTCCATTTATTTGAATTCCAGTTTCCATTCCATCACTATTGGTTCCCTGTGCATTTTCTTTCATTTTACTTAGCATCGCCTTCATTTGTTCATGTAATTTGTGACCAAAATCAAACAATTCTGTGGGCATCTTGATCACTACTCTTTCAACTGTGCATCTGATAGGTTGGCTATCTCTTCGTCGCTTAAATTATTGGCTCTGGGGCTTTGAGCTATTCTTCTGTTTGAGTCATTTTTGGTCAGGCGGCACCTGTTACATGTGAGGAGTGGAGCCTTAGGTGTTTACCAGGGCAGGGCAACCTAGTCACAGGATTGTGATACTGTCTGTGGGGACGGGGTCAGAGAATGACCAATGGCGCCTGTTCCACTCTCTCTTGGATTTGCATCCCCTCTGCTGCTTCCCACAAGCAAATTGGTTCCCCCTGGTGCTGGTTCCCAGGTGGGTGGGCCTGTGCACGCATGCTCCAGGACCCTGCAGGTGTCCCCAACAACCTCTCCTGTGAGGCTAGGAATCTCTCCAGGCACCTTTTCAATTGGTGTTTTTAGGGTTTATTTCCCATCGCTGGGGCCCTGGGCTGTGCATTCCATCTCACTGCCCACTCTTGCCTAGTTTATCTGCACACAAATGTGTGTGTGCGGTCGGCCAACCACCCTGCATGCTCTGCTCCTCTCGCATCTGGGGTCAGCAAGCTCCACACCACCTACGCTCCCTGGTGCTCCCAGGTCTGCCAGCCACTGCCTTTTCCTGCCATGTTCCCTCTCCACCAAATGCCGACTCCACCCCTCTTACTGGTCTGGATGAATGGCCCATTGTCAGACTTCTGTAGGGTTCAATTTTCTGTGTTCTGGTTGTGTTATTGTTCGTAAATCTTTGTTGACCTTAATCTTGATAGTGCGAGGGGGCACAGTATTTCCACCTACACCTCCATCTTGGCTGGAGGTCTGTAACAGTTTTTTATGTATTGGGAGTGCTTTTGATTCAGATTTTCAAAGTCAGGTTCAAACTACTTGGATGGACTGTATCCAATTGTGCTGGAACTGGTAAATGGAAAACTCTAATGGTTTGTTTAACGTGATCACACATAGTAGATGGATAGTGGTCTGTTTGACTCTAACTGTATACTTTTTTCCCAGTTTTTATGAAAAAACTCAGTATATTTGTTACCATTACTAGAAGTATAGTCGGTTTTTACAAAACAAATAAAACAAAAACACTTTAAAATTTAAAAGTAGTAATATAACCTTGAGAAAATGCCCATTGAAATTCAGTGAATATTTAGAAATATTTTTATATTGAGAAAAACCAAAAAAATACTGATCAGTGGGAAAGTTGATGAAGGCAACAGGAGACAAGTGAAGTCCAGTGTGTTTGTTGGCTTGCCAGCTGGCTTGTTTGTGGTGGCTTATGACCATGAACAACCATTACCAAAGAAGTCATAGTTAGATTGCAATCATTTTGAATAGGTGTTAAAACAAAAGCAAGATTTCCCAAACACTTCGTGATTATCACAAGTTGATTATTTCTATTTTTTACACTTTATTAGAAAAATTGTACTTTGTTTTTACCTTTTTTAGTCTCATTTTATTAGTTGGTGCTCTCTTCAATCTTGAGGACAATTTGGCTTCAATTTATTACTTTGTTAATATATGTTTGAAATGACAGTATGTTTATGTTTGTGGTATTTAATAATTTAGAAAGAAAATATCATTCTAAAAGGTATCATTTGGAAAAATGTCCATAATGTATATGTTATTTCATGTACAGAGTCACAGTGCCTAATGTTGCTGTAACTTAATTGTTAATTTATTTTGTTTTGTTTCTTTTAGAGAGGCAACCACATTTCTCTTATTCTCATCCACGTCTAACTGTGGAAAAAGTAAACACACATTCACAAGCATTCACTCACATGCACACACACAGTATAATTAAGCTGATCTAAATTCAAGTCTTACCCAGCTGTTTATCAACAGCATGTCCTGAAGAAAAACTCTAGTACCCAAGCTTTTAGTACTTTATTTTAAAGTAACTACCTCATAGGATTGCAGGAATTAAATGAAATGATATATTGAGCATTGTCACTATTCAAGCACATGCTGACAATGAATTTTCTTCACTGACATGGCTCCATTTCCTAACTTTGTGCCCATCCCTAGCCAGGAATCTTTCAGAGCGGAACTGAAGTCTCCTGAAATAATTTATGTGCTTTTCAACCTGACAGTGATTAAAAAGTGTTCCTTAAAATTTTCTTGTGGAAAGTAAGATTATAGAGGATGATTATGTACAATTAGAGTATTCAACTTGACATTAATTTTTCTAAATTTCAAAAATACTATTTATGAAAACCCTCAGAACATGTTTCTTCATTACTTTACTTGGTTTGAAGTTTCTTTAATAATGTTAAAACTCCCTGAAAGAAATAATTTGTGAGTTTTCAAACCGTTATTTTCCTTGGGATATTCAAAGTATATTTATATATGAGCTCATTTATTTCTAAAAGTTATTGATCTAACAATATGTTTTAAATTGTTTTAAATATGTATGATTTATCATGTATTCAGCCTGCAGAAATGGAAATCCGCCTTTGGGAGAAACCTCTGTGAACCCCCATCTTTATGATCTCTGTAAGTATTGCTGATCACAACCCTATTGCATTACCATTTCAAAATCTTGGCAATAAGTAGCTGGCAACATTCTTTGTCAGCCACAGGGCTATGGTTGTTGAATTTTATTTGCTAGAATTTTATGTAAAATGTATGGCCTATACATCATTAAAATGTATTGCCTATATCTATGCAACAGGTCTATAGTTTTATTTGTTCTGCTTTTTCTACTTTATTCCTTGAAATGTAAGATAATTTTTTTTTATTTCTCTGGTTCCAGTGTCCTTCTCCTCAGTTTATATTGTTGTTGTTATAATAGTTAAAACTTCTATGTCAATCTTGGACATTCTACCTTGCTTTGTTGCTATTGTGTAAATGTACAAAGTATTCTCAAATGTCTCAAGTCTATCTCTATTCCATGTTTTATTTTGACTACATTTCTAACTTTGGTTACACATTATTTTTTTATTCTCACTTGTTTAACTAGTGATTTTTCTCTTTTACTTTATAATTGCTTGTCCGTGTTTACCAATTCAACTTATGTCATGTCAACAATTTGCATATTTCTGTATGTTATTTTTTCTGATTTTTTTAGATTTGTTGTATTATTTGTTTGAATTTTAATTCATTTCATTTTCTTCTTTTTAGTTAATGATGATAGCATTAAATCATGCTCATTTGTCTGATTAAATATGTATTGTCCTATACTTTTTAAAAATAAATTTTGTACCATTATTTTACTGTAATTATGGTATAATTACAGCTTTTCTCTCTTTTGAACCACTATTTCAATGATTCTCTTAAATTATAGTTATTAATTTCCTCTTATGTGATAGCTACTTTGGCCCCTGACTTTCTGAAATTTACAACAAAGAACCAAATAATCAAAGAACGAAGCAAGCAAGCAAGCAATATCTGTACATATAACTACAGAACATGTACAGATATATACATATTATAATAAGTATATATTATAATAAGTGCTACAAAGTGAGCAAATGGGACTTATGTCAGTCAGAGACAGAGAACGGAGAATAATTGTGGAAGTCCCACATTGATAGCATAGTCAGAGGATGCCTCCTTTAGATTACAGTTATGCTTAGATCTAAAATATAATAAAGGATCATGGAGGCAAACTGTAGGGGAAAGACTAGCGTAAGCAGCACTAATAAATTATGCCAAGGTTCTTGGTTTTGAATACTCCAATGTCTTTGAAATGGCAACAGACAAGTGTGCAAATGTTTCAGGGCCTAATATTACAGGGCTTTCTAGGAAATGAGTAACTGAATTAACTGATATGAAGAAACAAACAAACCTCAAACTTCTGTGTGGAGAATGGATTGCAGTGAACGAGGATGAGTGTAGAAAGAGTATTAATTTAATTTACAAGTTCAAGGGAAATAATGAACATGGTATTCTCTAGCTCAGAGTTAGACAGAAAGAAATGCTGAAGGTGGAAACAATGGGTACCTAGTAAGTATGTGTTTCCCTGAAATATTAAAACAGATATTAATTGAAATACCATCTTGGACTACATATTTTTCAATTTACTACCCTGTCTACCAACCTACCACTCTTAAGTTGGCTGCTTCAGAAATCATATTTTAGATAACTTACTGGGCCTAGAAGACATCTAAATTAAGGGATACATTTATATATCTGTATTTATGTAGCTCACATTTATTCAGAAAAATTGAAGGTGTGATATAATATAAATATATAGGTTAGAGCATTATTATCACTACAGAATCTGGGTTCCATCAGTCAGAGTTCCTTAACTTCTAAAAATGAAAAGTTGCAGCTGTGACTATTACTGCTTAAAGTATCCCCAAAGTTACCATATGAAACAACCATGTTAATATGCTCACTGTGTTTGTAGATTAAGAACCTCAAAGGTTTGAGGGGGTTGAGTGTATGAGGACAAAAGGAGATTTGACTTTCTGTGGTGGGCACATTGCAATACACAAATGATATACTATGAATTGTGTACTTGAATATATATAATTTCATTAACCAATGTCACCCCAATAAATTAAATTTTAAAAAGGATTGGAAGGTCAAAATAACATTGTAAAAAGAACACATGTGTTGGGAAATGTCGCATTCATTTCTGTAAAACGCAATCTACTACGCACTGGTTCAGTAGAATTATGGTTTGATTCCCATACTTTCTTTCAAAGAGCCAGTCATATCATTATTTCATCAAATCTATCACTTTAAATGTTATTTTAATTTTCATCTTGGTAGTTTAAGGAAAGCAGGTCATGGTTGAAAACTACACCATTTAAAGACCATTAAGAAACATACATTTTTGCAGAATAGTAAAAAAAGCATTTCAGCTTATTAGCTTTTCCTATGATTAATCACAAAATGAATCGGCTTTGCAGTAGGCAGTCAACATGGCTCAGTAAGCTAGTCAATGAACTAAGGCTTGAGCATATGCTACACATTCTACTCCCCCCAAGATATTTTAAGCTCCCCAAAATAGATCAAAGCAGATGCACATCCAATATTTTTAATGCAACACTAAGATTCATAACAGAAATATAGTTTTGCAAACCTTTTGGAATTCTTACAACATATTCACATGCATCCTTGAATGTATACTTTCCTCTTTGTTCAACTAACCCATTAGGTCATATTGAACACCAGCTCTGTAACAACTGCAGAAACCTGTACTACAATGGCCTCTTCTTAATTCTGTATTATTGGCAACAGTTAAGAAGGCGATAGAAATATTGAGTTAGGATTTCCATGTAGACTGATACCAATGTATTCTTCTTCTGCCATATGATCAGTACCACAGAATATGAAATAGAAGGATTATGAGGTTCATATTCAACTAGACATATGTGTCTGTCATTAATAATGTGTTGCAGGTATGTCACTGTGCTAAGTGTTTTCCTCCCTTTGTTTTCTTTAATGCTTTGTATAAGCCTATGCAGTGTCTTAAAGAATAGAGTGGTTTTTTTTTTAATTTATAAATACAAGAAATTTGGGGGTCTAAGTCTTATATGGGAACTTGGCAATGCTATGATGATTCCTATTCTTTCTATACATTGAATTTTTAAAAATATTTGTTTTAATCCTCACCAAAGGACATTCTTTCATTGCTTTTAGACAGATGGGAAAAGAGAGAGGAAGGGAGAGAGAGAAACATCAATGCAAGAGACAAGCATCAATTAGTTGCCTCCTGTTCACACTGGAACCAAACCTATAACCCAGGTATTTGCCCTGACTGGGAAGCAAACAGGAACCCTTCAGTTATGGGATGACACTCTAATCAACTGAGCCACACCAGCCAGGTGTCTACACATTGACTCTTGCACCTCCAGGTCTTGTATCTGAATTCCAGAAAGACAGGGAAAACCCAAAGCTGACAGATTTAAAGACCTATTGCCCATACCAGCCTAGTATATTTCTTAAGAAGGAAAAGAAAAGCTTGCTAGAAAGAACACTCAGGCACTTTCTTACATCTGAATACTGAGAGTTGCATCACATGGTTTCCCTTAAGTTATAAGAAAGATCTGGAAGACAAGCATTTATTTTCTCCTTCTGCCTCTAAGAAGAGAAAGGCCAGGGAGAAGAAAGGTTTTAATACGTATAATCGCCCACTTCCACGTCTGCTGAGCATACTAGCGTCAGTGCATTTATTGTCATCCAGATTTACAGTTGAGATAAATATGGCTTTTGAAGGGGATGAAGTAGATTTCTCAGTGCCATATGGAGCTGAGCAAAAAACTGGGCATCTGAATTCAGAGTCACATTTTCAACTGCTATACAATGCTGCCTCCTATTACAGCCCCAGATCAAAAAGTCATTATTTCAAGAAATCTCCCTTGGATAAGCATTTTCCTTCACATAAATATCAGAGGCATATATAAATAATTTTGGAGCATCTACAAGATACTACATGTTTTTACAGAAGTTATCTTTGTCAAATCTTTTGAAGTCTATGTTCGCCCCAAGTGTTAGATTATAAAAGAACACTGAGTCTTATAAATCAAAGTAATTTATCTATGGCCACGTCAAATGAGAGCTAAGATTTTATTCCAATTCTGCATAATTTAAAAACTGTTTCTTGTTTTTACCATACAAGACTTGTAATTTTCCTATATATATATATATATAATGAGTATTATTCCTCATCCCACCCTTCTATATCCAGTCTGCAAAGAAGATGGCAGAAATAATTACCATTGATCCTTGATCAACATAGGCTAGAGGTGCCAACCACTACACAGTCAAAACCTTTATCTAACTTGGACTTCCCCAAATGCAACCTTTCTTGGTAGCCATGAGGGATTTGTTCCAGTACCCTCGTGGATACCCAAATCTGCAGATGCTCAAGTCCCTTATATAAAACAGCATAGAAAAATATGTACAGTTTGCCCACCAAATCTGCAGATTTCAACCACAGGTTGAGAGTACTGTGTTTTAGGTCTGTGGTTGGTTGAATCTTCAGATGCAAAATCTGGGAATACAGAGGGCCATCTGTATATTTATTGAAAAAATTTGCATATTGCATACTGCAAATTTGCATACTGCAAACTGTGCAGTTCAAACTCATGTTATTTGAGGGTCAACTGTAGATGCAGATATAGATTAGATATAGATATAGGTATATATAGATAGATATTTAATTGTGGTGAAAAAGTCACATAAGATACATTTTACCATCTTCGCCATTTTTACATGTATAGTTACATTGTGTTAAATATATCTATTTTATAGTGCAATAGATCTCTAAACATTTTTCATCTTGCAAGATTCAAAACTCTATAGCCATTAAGCAACTCCCCATTTTCCTCTTTCCTTGGCCCTTGGTACTAATATTTTCCTTTTTGTTTCTATGAATGAGACTACACTCAGTACCTCATATAAGTGGAATCTACAGTACTTGTCTTTGTAAGGCTGACTTATTTTACTTAACATATTGTCATCCAGGTTCATCCATGTTGTAGCATGTCACAGAAAACCTTCTTTTTTTATAGCTGAATAATAGTTGATTGTACATACGAGGTCTGTCCAGAAAAAAGTTCAACCATAATGAGAACAGTTGTTGTGACATAAATATAACCTGACAGCCAAGGAGAGTGGACTAGAATGCATATGTGTGACCAAAAACAACTTCACTGTACTAGTCATTGGGGGCAGCAGAAAACCTTGAGTGAGCATGTGTACTGTGTGGCAGTCACATTCAAAAATGGGTGAGCAAGTAGAACAACGGATCTGCACCAAATTTTGTGTTAAGCTTGAACATTCCTCCCTGGAAACTATTTGGATGATTCAGAAGACCACAGCTCTTGACAGCTGGTGATTGGCAGCTTTATCATGACAACATGCCTGCTCATGCATCAAGTCTGGTGCACAGATTTTTGGTGAAACATCAAATTGTATAGGAGACTCACCCCGCTAAAGCTCAGATTTGGCACCCTGTGATTCCTAGCTTTTCATAAAACTAAAACCGCCTTTGAAAAGGAAGAGATTTCAGACCATTGATGAGATTCAGGAAAATATGACGGGAATGCTGATGGCAATTGGGAAAACTATGTGAGGTCCCAAGGGGCCTACTTAGAAGGGGACTGAGGCATCACTGTCCTATGTGCAATGTCTCTAGTGTCTTCTTCAATAAATGTCTATTTTTCATGTCATACGACTGGATACTTTCTGGACAGATCTCATTGTGTATACTGTGTTCTTTTTATCCATTCATTCATCAATGACCATTGTGGTGACTCCATCATTTAGCCATAAGAAATGTGGGTATGCAAATATACCTTTGAGATCCTGCTTTCTAACTTTTGGATATATATGTAGGTTTGCTGGATCACTGCAGAAGCAATTTTTAACTAATAAAATAATTTAAGACATGTAGATTCCATCTGAAGATTGACCTTTGCTTTCATCCCCATTTTATTCCTATAGTCTCAAGCTAGAACAATTAAGCTGTGGCCTTTGGCTTTCCAGTTATGCAGATTAATATAAACAATCTTGTCTCTTCCATTTGTCAGACCCGTAATACAATCTCCTATTTTAATCCCATTGTGGACATGCACATTCTGTTGTCACTATCCTGCAACTTCAGTGACTACGAAATTACACTCACAGTAATACTTCAGGGCTTACACTGTGTATGTGGAT
Organism: Carollia perspicillata; assembly: GCA_004027735.1. Lineage (NCBI taxonomy): Eukaryota > Metazoa > Chordata > Mammalia > Chiroptera > Phyllostomidae > Carollia > Carollia perspicillata. The sequence continues at coordinate 5,171 of PVKM010003500.1, read as the reverse complement.
CCTGGACTCACAGAGAAGCAGTTGTGTTGAGTGATCTAGAGAACAGGCTTTCAAACTGCTTTCAAGAGCGCATGCCTGGGATCCATCCCCCTGTACCAGTCACTTTTTCTGTGTCCTTGGGCAAGAATCTCAACTGCTCTGTGCCTCAGCTTCTCTTAGTTTAAGTTGGGGATAATAACAGTAGCTGATACTTAGGAATGCTGTGAGGATCAAGCCAGTTATTGTGACTAGAGTTCTAAGTACAATGGCAAGTATATATCATTGCCATAATCATTTTACTTAAATTTATTTTAGTGTTTATTGCCCACTCATTTTTTTTCATTTTGAGAAGCCAGTCCTTCTCACAAGTCCTCACAGAAAAGATATGGCTCTTCTTTCCACATAGTTGGTTCAGCGTGTCACCTGAAACTTCCTGTAGTATTGAAGTTATTTGTTGAAGGTGATTAAATTAGCGCTGAGACAATTTGTGGAACATTTGTACTATAAATGTTCAATTGCTGACCAGCCAATACTATTAGTACACTTTAAAGTTTCACCCTCAAGTTAGATTTAGTTTTTGTAAATAATTCTGAGCACATGGTAAAAAGTCAGTGTATACTATTTTTATTCTAGTTTAGAATAATTATTGAAGTCAGAAACTATGTCATATTCATTGTTGCAATCGTAGCAAGAAAGGAAGAGTTAGGAAGACCCAGGTTTTATGTTTCTTGGTCTAGATTCTCTTCCTCCACTAAATTGTCAAGAAAAAAAATTTTTTTTTCTTTGTACTCTATGTACAATAGACTACAAAGAAAAAGAAAAAAAGAATTATACTAACAGGTACTATGGCAATAATCATCAATTTTAAAAAGTCTATTAATTTTAAAAAACAAAACAAAACAAAAAAGTCTATTAAATTAGCCTTTGGCTCTTAGAATAAACACATATTTAGAAATTTACTACATAAATATCTCAAAATATTATGTGCCAGTATCAGAAAAAAATGGAGGTAGAGAGAGAGAAGCTTCTTTGATGCAGAGATAAAACCTGCAGAGGCTGCCCGGCCCAGCCACAGCTATTAACCCTGCAATGAGAGGTACAGAGCTCAGAGTTGCCAGGGACTGCCTCTACCTTTGTTTTCCAGGTAAGGAGCAATAAATGTGTGGTCATGAGTGCATTAAATTTAATCAACGCGAATTTCCTGGTAGTATCCTCAAACATTTTTCTGGATATTTTTTTCATTCCATATCTTGCCACCCTTCTTCTTTCTACTCTGTGTCCCACAAAACTAACTGATCTATATGGATTATATCAAAGGCCCCCTTGCTCTCTGGCTTCCACATAGAGTTTGACAGTAGATGGCACTGGCAGAAGATCAGAGGAAAGAAGGCAAGCAGTGCCACTGATGTATTTATTCCACAGGTTGCCTCCAGCTGTGTTGTAACAAGCTATGTGTGTCCGTCAACTGAAGGTCAGAGTGCCTGCCAAATGTCATTTGACTCACAGCTATTTTTAAAAATTTTTATTGTTGACACACTATTATAGATGTCCCCCATTCCCCACTCTTTGCTCCTCCCAGCCTCTGCCACCCCCCCTCCCAGCTTTCAAGCCTTTCTCTCATTGTTGTCTGTGCCCATGAGCTGTATACATACTCCTTGGCTAAACCCCTCCGGTCTCCACACCTCCCGCCGCCCCCACCCTTTTCCCCTCTGAGATCCGTCAGTCTGTTCCACATATCCGTGCCTCTGGTTCTATTTTTTGTAACTACCTCTCACCACTATCCTGATTTGCCCCTATTAGTTTCTACTTCTGGAATTTTTTTCAGTATTCTAAAAAATACTTGGAAGATTTCCTAAAGCTTTATAACACTTTTGTAAAATGTCCTTCAATTAAACCCTTCTCAAATTGCACAATTTGAATATTTAATTGTTCTCCTCCTGAGACCATGACTGAGAATCATCAAAAACACTTTGTGGTGAGAATATATTTTCTTGCCTTCATTATTCATCCACAAGGAGACAAAGTCAGGAAAGATGGGAGGGATTAGCTGTGCTGTAAAAATGCTTCCAAAATTTATAGTATACCTTAAAACTCAAAGTAGATATTATAAACACAGAATTTATAAGCAAAAAACTTGAACTTCAGATGTGGTATGATGTGTAAATCACCCGTGATCTCTGGCCCACTGTTTTCTTATTTGTTAAGTGGAGTTGCTTACTATTGGTCTATCCTATGCCTTAGGCTGTGTTACTTGTCAACTGCAATTATTAATACAAAAGTTCTTGTGTAGTTAAGCAACATGCTAATATTAATTATTAAAACTAATGCAAAGTGAGGTTTTCACTGTTTTAAAAATGTTCATTATTAAAGTAATCTAAAAAGTCAGAAGAAGAATTGAAATCTTAGCACAGTAATTGGAAGGTTAAAAGCTTTTAAAAAATCAAAAATTTAAAACCTAAAACTTAGCACAAATATAAGAAAATTCATTGTATTAGTGTACTTGAATCAGTATTCAGAGATCAGATTTACAGTGAATGTGAAGTGTATTATTTCAAAAGCTACTTGTTTCATAGTGCTATCCTAAAGAAGCTTTCCTATTTTAGAGTATGAAATTTTTGACAGACTACTTTTTGTGACTATTCGAAATGTAAATTTTAATAATTAAAGTACACATCTTGAGATGCAGAGGAAAAACACACGAGTAATGTGCAAGGTGAATTAAATATTTATTTTAATGAAATTATTCAGAAAGACCTGCTTGGATTTTAGTACTGTGAAAAATGTTGAAAGCAAGATTTTATACTGAAACAAAAAGAAGTTTAATGAGGAAGGATAGTTTCGGCTGTCCCAAGGAGAAAAATATTAAAATATTTTAACATTTGCACTTACTACTTTTTACTTAAAGTATGTATAAATTTTAGCAGTAACAGCAATCTTCTCTCTGGTTTATTTTATTTTTTTAAATTTAATTGTTGTTCATTTACAGTTATCCCACTTTTTTCCCCACTGCTCTCCCCTACCCCACCCCACCCCACTCCCACAGTCAATCCAGCCACATTGTCTGTGCCCAGGAATCCACTATTCATGTTCCTTTGCTTGCTGCTCCCCTTCTCCCCCCCATTATCCCCCTCCATCCTCACCTCTGGTCACGGTCAGTTAGCTCTCTATTTCCAATAGTTTAGTTTAAACAGCAAAAATTATGAAGAAGAATGTATGTTCATTCTCAAAACAGATTTTCCATAACTGTTTTACAGATTCTCAAAAGTGAACCTAGTGTTGATCAATATCTCCGTGAGAGGAGCTGAGACTATAAAATACATTGGAGAGCAGTTACTCACATTATTTCACATAAAACTCTTGTTAACCAAGATCTTTTTCTTTTAAAATGAAAATTTTAAAAATTAAGAAAATGAACTTTAAAAGTGTGGTGTCCTCTTAAATGCCATAGTAAAGTTATCTCAGTACAGGTGTTTGTGAACTTTTTCCGTGAAGTGCCAGAAAATAAATATTTGGGCATGATTTCTGTTCCACCTGCTCAGTTCTCCTGTTAGGGTAGAGAAGCAGCCACGGACATATGCAAGTGAATGGGTGTGACCGTGCTCTGATAGCCATTGCTGGGACCATCATTTGTCAGCTCCCTTTCTAAAAATTAAGTACTTTTCCTGGCTGCCTTACTTTGCTTAGCATGCTATATTCTCAAGATCCATCCATGTTGTTGCCAATGGCAGTATTTTATCTTTCCTTTCCTGTTTGTTTTTATATGTGGATGACAATGTCTTAATTCTAGTTACAATACATTGATACTGCCTGAGAACATAATTCCATTATTTTGTCCTTGAACTGTGTCCAGGCCCTGCCCTATTATGTTACAGCTTCCAAGTGTTGATGCTGAAAACCTTGATGCTGTCCTCTATCCTTATCTTTTCCATGAAACCTCTTATTTTCTTCTCATGAAGTTCGTAGACTCACTCTTCCATGGTCTTCAGTGTTGACTTTTAATAATGATGTGCCTAGGCATGAGAATATTTTCATCCACTGAACTGAGCTCTCAAGGGCTCTTTTAACTAAAAATTCATTATTCAGTTCTTGAAAATTCTGTTCGATAATTTATTTGATGATTTTTCTCCCCTCAGTGTTCTCTTTCTGAAATTCCTATTATATATATGGTTAAATAATATTCCATTGTGTATATATATGTATATGTACAATATCTTCTTTATCCAGTCATCTATTAAAAAAAATTTGATTGATTGTTTCCCTGTCTTAGACATCATGAATAATGCTGCAATGATCATAGATGGGCATAGATCTTTGTGAATAAATGTTTTCAAATTGTTCAGATGGATACCCACAGGAAGGTTTCTGGGTCTCTGGTAATTCTTTTCTTAATTTTTTGAGGAGCTTTCATACTGTTTCCATAATGGCTGTACCAGTTTACATTCCTACCAGCAGTGAATGCGGGTTTCTTTTCCTCCATATATCCAGCACTAGCTATTACCTGACTGGCTGATAATAGCCATTCTACCAGGTGGTGTGATTTTACCCGCATGTGGGATATAAAACTGAAAGCAACAAATGAACAAGTGAGAAAAGTAAACGAAACTCACAGACATAGACAACAGTATGGTGGTTACCAGAGGGGAGGCGGGTAAGGTGCTGGCAAGGAGTAAAGAGAATCAAGTTCTTGGTGATGGAAGATTTGACTTTAGGTGGTGGGCATACAGTACCATATACAAATGATGTATCATAGCTGTGTACACTTGAAGCCTACATAATCTCATTAACCAATGCCTTATGAATAAATTTAATTTTAAAAAGTCAGTACTGTATTATATATGATTGAAGAGGAGGAATCATTTTTCAGAAACACTTTTAAGTACATGTTGAAAATGTTTCCGCTGAAATGAAGTTTACATTGGAAGTAAGGAGATAGCAAAGATTATGCTCTTACTGAATAATGTAGTGTTCTTATGCTTTAAACACAACTGACTGATTGTTTAATTAGGTCTAAACTACTCTTTTGTGAAGGAAACCCGTTCTAGTGTTGGGATATGAAGAATTACTTTGTCATCACTCGAGTTTCAAGTAATTGAAAGATAATGATCTCTACAACTAGAGGTATCTAAATTTAATTTCCAGTTACAGGTATATTAGCTTAGAGAATATGTCTAATATACTGAGCCTTGGTTTTT